>CANUEX010006805.1:0-24492 GCA_948099535.1 Jatropha multifida
ATAAAATGGGCCAACTTGTAGAATATTTTCATATAAGTGTGGTGTTGAAATCAGAGATTAGGCTTACTACGGGCCTCGGGGGCCTTAAGCTTACCCAGGTCCTAGTGCCGGTCCGGCCCATGGAAATGGGTCGTGACATATATATATATATATATATAAAATCTTTTTATAAAAATAATTATTTTAAATATTTTTAAAATATATATTAAACGAGTAACATGTTGCGAATACTCGAGTCTTTAAATCCAATTCAAACTCAATAGGGTAGTAAAAATGCGATCTGAACCCATCTCAAACTCATTTATTCACTATTCAAATTTGTCAAAATTACATAGAATCTTATCGAGTAACCATCCGGTTAAGTAAAATTTCCATTCCTAATTGAAATATGTTTTCTTTAAATATCCTACGAAGCCTTTAACTAAAATTACTCCATACACTAAGCTAATCAATAAAAATATTTTTTAATTATTAATTAAAAATAAAGTGTATTTTTTTAATTATTTTTGTGTTATTGAAATAAAAAATTTAAATTTTATTTTATGTTTATGATTTATTATGAATGATTGTATATTTACTTGAAATATTAATATATTATTGATTTAGGTACTGTTTGGAACAAATGAACCATAATTGTAGAATTGATTTATAAATGAATTCCAAGTGAAATTCATTTATAAATGAATTTGTCATGTTTAGTATGCTACAATTTAAAATAAAAAACTCAATTTTGAAATTCCATAAAATTACGTTTAGAACAATTCTTAGATGAAAATTCATTTATTTTTATTTCCTAAAATAACATTGACATAATAATTTAACAAAAATACTACTATAAATAAATTACTCATATTCCACCATAATTAATTAATTAAATTTTAAAATTTTAAATTTTGTGTCCTTGCAAATGTTTAAATTTTATTTTTATTAATAGATTAAATTTCGATTAGTCATGTACAATAGCAACTTCATACTATTTAAAAAAATATTAAAAAAAATAAATAGAGACAGTTTAGTTAATAATATTTGAGGTGAATGAGCAATTTAGTTAATATAAATATTAGTGGATTTATATGTGAAATTCATTTGCAAATACTAACAATTTTAATAGGATTTAAACTAAACTAATCCAATTCCACATAATTCAATTTATAAAATTTAAATTCATATTTTTTTTTCATTTTAAACACAAAATTTTGGATTCCAAATAAATTTCTCTAAATTTTATGAAATTTATTTGTTTTAAGTATGCTCTTGGTATAGCGTGTGAATATCTCACTTTTTAAAAATCATATCTGTAAGCCTGTAAATTACTTATTAATAATAAAAAATAAATTTATATTAATATATTGATATATTATTGTTAGAGATAATTTTTTTTGTGATTCACACGTTCCTCTCTTATTAATATAATAAATTAGGCTGAAATAAATTTGTATTAATATATGATTAAGCTCGTGGAAGGAGAAGTAGTTCATACGTCCCTCTCTTATTGACTTATTCTCGTTTTTTATTCAAATTTTGTGGATAAAATTTGTTTCATGATTGACTTTTAAATCAATGTCTTTTATTTTATACATATCCAGCCTAATTCAACTGTGCATACGTCAGCGTTAATTTTATAATATTCGCTTAGCTTTGGACGTCAAATATATATGGTTTTGCCACGTGTACAATGTGAAATTTTGTTCTGTCTATGATGTCAACCCAACCCTACTTGATAACAGAACTTTCAGAATCCAACCAATGAGAAGAACGCCGTTGGGTTATTACCTTCCATTTGGTGATAAGTATTGTTGGATTTCCGACATTTTTAATTATGTTCAAGTTTACCGATCACTCTTTCTTTTTTTTTTTTTTTTTTTTTCCTTTTGATAAGTTAGCAGTCAATTTTAGATGTGTAATTGTTTTTTGTTAGTGATAGTTTTTTATTTGAATTTTTTAGCCAATAGAATTAACTACAATGCCAAAATTTTTAATTATTAAACATGAGAAAAAAAATGATAAATGGTAATAATTGCAGGTAACCGGTAGTCATATTGAACGGTAGTGGCATATAATTGATATTCATTAATGATGATTAGTAATCATAACCACCGATGCTTGATGAGTTAATGAACTTACGATTTTAAAGTGATAATAAATTTGTTAATGTTTGAAAATACTTTTCTTTTTTTTTAAAAAAAAAGAAATGATTTTCATTTAAAGTGATTTTTAATATTTTGAACTAGTTCAAATATTAGTTCTCTTTTTTTTTAAAGATCAAAACGTTATTTCTCTAAATTATTGTATTTGATAACTTTACCAGTGTTTCTAAAACGTTATCTAACCTAGCGTTTATATTTTACACATTTTACTAAATTTTTTTATACAACGTTATTTTTATCCTTAATATAAAATCTTTCTATTATCATCACGTTACGTGCTTGTTATCTTTATATTTGGCTTATATATATTATTTGATAGTAAAAAAATATTATTTATATATTTATTTTTAAACTCAATTAAAAATTAAAAATTAAAAATTTTGATCCCTAAAATATTAAAAATTTTCCATTTTATTTATAAAATAATAAACTATTCAATTTTTGCTCTTTTAAATTTTGAAAATTTAAGTATAGTGAAATTATTTTCTTATAATGAATTTAATTGAAAATTTTAGGTGAATATTTTAATATATTTTTTTATCATTTTAAATTTATTTTCAGTCAAATAATTGTATTTATTGAACATTTTCGTTTTCCACCACTGTTTAAATAGTTAATAGCAACTAGCCACTAACATCTACCAGCTAACAGTTACTAAAATAACTAATACTATTAAAACAGTTAACCGTTATTGTAACCGCTTATATTATCGAACAGACTCTTAATCTTATTGCACTTGGATTGATATGAAAATAGTTGACTAATGTAAATTATTTACAATATCATTGATGAAACCGATTAAATTAAATAAGTAAAATCCTTGTACGTTGAAATGCAAAATTGTCGGCCCAATCCAATTCTTACGTCAATTTCATTGTCATTGGCCACTCCAATAAGCCACTTAACTCATGAAAAAGTTAGTTAATATTGTTATAACTATATAATATAATGGATATCCATTAAATTTATTAAAAATGTTATTTATTTTCTAAAAATTATGTCCTTTGAAATAAAATGTTACACCCTTTAAGATAAATGATTATATCCTTTAGTTTGTAAGGTTATATCTTCTAAGATGAAGGACTATATCTCTTGATGTGTAAAATTGTCTTTTAGATCATATTTCGTATCATATAAATAGTTCATTAATCTTTTAAATTAGGTAACTAAATTTTAATACAAGAATTCTCTTTCTCTCTACTCTTTCTATATTCTTTATATTTTCTACATTTTATACGTTATTAACATGAAATTATGCTATTTTGCACGAAGCTCTAAGCAAATTATATGAATTTGTTAATCAACTTCTACAATGCTTTCTTGTTGAAATTGGTTAAAGAGAGGATAACTGCTTTATATGGTTCATTGATATAGATATCTATATGAAAATTCCTGAAGGATTTAAATTGCTTGAAACACAAAATTCAAATTCTTGAGAAATTATAAAGTTCTATATGAATTACTTGATAATAACAGTCCTTGAAGAATTAAAACATGCTTGAAGTATACAAATTGAAACCTTTGAAAATGTATTCAAGTGAATTATAAAAATATCTATACGGATTAAGAAAATCTAGTGGTATAATTGTCTTAAAGATATAGATGAGCAAATATCATATGATTTATGATGAAAAACAAATATACGACATGATTCATCGTGTTTCTATTGTTCTTTGACGAAATATATGAAAGTCCCCGATGGATTTAAAATGCTTGAAGTATATAAAAGAGTTTTGTATAGATTAAGGCAATTTAGACGCATATAGTATAGTCACCTCAATATATATATGACAAAGGAATGCTACATAAATGATCCAATTTGACAATGTGTTTTTATAAAAATGTCAAATCTGAATTTATTGTTATTACTGTGTATGTTGATAATATAAATCTCATTAAATTTCAGTAGAGCTCCGAAACGCAGTGAAGTATTCAAAGAAGGAATTTGAAATAAAAGAATGCAAACATTTTATAAATAAAATTTATGTCCATTAATCAATACATATAATCCAAAGAATTGGAATGATTGAATATGGATAAAACTCATTCATTAATGAAACTAAAATTGTAAGGTCATTAACGAGATAAAGAACTAATTTCGACCTCTAAAAATGATAAAAAACTTTTCAATCCTGAAGTATTATATCTTTTTGCAATAATGAAAATACTATACTCTGAAGTACCATAGTACCATATTGAGTATATATATGAAGGATCATTATACTCATAATGATTGATGAAAGTCATCACAATTTATGAAGCAAGTAAGTAATGTCTTTAATTGAAATTAATATTTTGATATGTACAAAGTATATACAGTCAGTTTGTATAGAAAATAAGCTCCATAATATTATAGGACATAATATTAAAATATATTATATTTTCTAAAGGAATAATACTCTAAATGAAAAGACAAGTGGTGATGTCTTCATCAGGAGGAGAAATATTTTTAAAACACAAAGAATACTGTACTTTTATTCTTCACTAGGATTTTTTTTCCACTGAGTTTTTTCCTAATAAGATTTTAACAAAGCATATTCTTTATGTCATAGACATCTAATGTGGAGTGTTATAAACTATATAATATAATGAATGTCCATTAAGTTTATTAAAGATATTATTTATTTCTCCAAAAATTATATCCTTTGAAATAAATTGTTATATTCTTTAGGATGAAAGATTATATCATTTATTTTTAAAATTATATCATTTTAGATGAAAGATTATATTCTTTAATTTGTAAGATTATGAAAGATTAAAACAGCTAATAGCTCGTGAAATTACTAATAGTTACTAAAACAGTTAGTATTACCGAAAAAGCTCTTAATTTCAACTTTTTTTTTTACCACTATTTAATGGAAAATTAGTCTAAGGACCCGACCGATTTTAAAGTGAACAATAATCATTCTCTCTCCCTCTTTTTTTTTTCATTATTTTCCTTTTCTTATTCATTCTCTTAATTTTCAATTTTGTTTTGGTCTTTCTTATTTCTTTTTTGTTGCACTCAATCTTCACTTTCTTTTCTCTCTCTTCATTTCTCCTTCTTTTTGTCCATAAAGACAGAATGGAATCGAAAAGGCAAATATTCCTCTCACAATCTATAAGCTACAAGTTAATGTAGCCTGAATATTCAAATTTAAAGATAACTGATAATTAGGGTGGACAAAACTACTGACCAAGGTATTCAGAAGAAATTCATTTGATCGATTCATTTGGTTTGAACCGAATTTATTATTTGGTTTGAGTCGAATAGGCTTAAAACCGAATCTAAGTAGAGTTTAGTTTCAGGTGGGGGATGGTTCTTGACTGTTTCTGTCATAAATTAGTATGAACCCAGAAACAATGTTTCAGCCCTTATATGGTTTGGTGTTAGAAAGCTGTGTTTCATTGCATCAGGACTCTTCTTATTATAATTAGGCTTTGAATTTGATTGATAAGAGCAAGTTGCACCATTTTAATATTTTATAATGCAAACCAAGTCAAAGCTGCTTGCTTACAATGGCTATTACTGTACCTGCCAAAATACCATATTTTTTTAAAATTTTTTTTTCTTGGTCAATTTTATTACTTGCCATTTAAGTAAGCATCAAGTTTACTATAATTTTCCACGAAAAGTACACAAAAAAAAAAAATTTGATTAATTTATTTTAAAATTCATTTTGTCAGTTTACAATGAAGTAACCTCCTGAGGTGATAGGCTAATGCTTATTTTTCTCTTATTCAACTATTTTATACAAAAATCCATATAAATTTTTATGAATTTGATAAGTAATTGCAAAAACTGTTCTCTTTTTCTGTAGTCCATAATATTTTTTTTGGGCAGTTGAATCTCAAAAGAAAACAACAATCATACAGTAAGTTGTTATGAATTTTCATTTTCACATATTAATATTCTCTCCTCTACTTTTGGTACCAAAAGTATGGAAATAATTTTAGGCAAAAGTCACTGTTCAGAGATTTATGGACTGATTCCACCTTAATTATTGTTTAAAAATAAATAAATTGAATTGACAATATACTAAAGACTATCTCAAATTAGTAATAAATATCATACTTTTTATATTTTTAGAATATAAATTTTTAACTCGTAAAAAAAAAAATTCATTGAATATTTGGTACGTATTTGAATGCCACCTATATTTCTTTCATTAGAAGCACACGATGGTAGCATCAAGATTTGAATTAATACTAACATTTAGATTATTATTTGAATTTTGATCTATAAAAGTATATTTAATTAATATTAATTAACAATCACTAGCACTATATTTGAGAAAGAGATGAAAGAAAATGTAGGAAGAAGTAAAATAAGGGAGGAAAATATGAAGTATTGTATTACTTATTTTCTTGTCTTATTTTCCACCTTATGTTTGGATTTGAAAGAAAATAGCATGGAGGAAAAAAAATGACGTCATGGTTAATTTATAATTTTATCCTTAGTAATTATTAAATAATATACTAGTTTAAAAACTTTAAATAATATTTTATTATTTCAAAACAGAAAAAAATATAATTGGTTGCTTTTTTAATAATTATTAAAATGTTTTTTCGCTAATAGTTACTGCTCAATTTTAAGAAGGTTTGACCAAAATAATACTCTTTAAAAAACTATTTCCTAATCTAATGTCAAATCATAACTATTTACCAATCTAATATTTGTCCTGATATAGAGAGAGAATATTGCATTGAAATCACCAATTGAATTGGTTGCTTCAATACAATCGAAAAAGTAACTCGTACTGACAAGCAGTCAGTAAAAAGTAATTATATAAATAAATAATAATTTTTATTTTGTATTGAAACCATTGATTCAATTGATGATTTCAAAAAGAAAATTTTAAACTGTCAATTTATATTTTTACTAAAACACATCGCTAGTCAACAAAAAGTACATACGAGAATATCATTTTATTAGGAGCCCACCATGTGAACTAATGATTTCAATAAAAAAATAATATTTGTTTACTTAAAATATTTTTTCACTAAAACCAACATATCATCTCGTTATAACATATTTCTAAATGTTGTTAATATTCCAGGATAATATTTTAGAGGTTGTTTTCTAGATGTTGGAAATATTTATATTAAATTTTTATTGTATGTTTTTAGTATATGATTTTAATATATTTCTAGTATATATATTTTTATATTTTTTTTGGATGCAATGAATATTTATAGTATAATATTTTTGTTGTATGTTTCTAATATATAGAGAAAAATATCAAGGCATTAAAGAAGATGCAGACATATAAACAAACATTAATATAATTAATTTTTCATGGATAAACATAGTAAAAGGAGTCCTCCAAGATGTGGCATATTGTAATAGGAGGCCTCCAAGATGTGGTATATAAAGACATATGGACAAACATTAATATAATTAATTTTTCATGTATTAGTTATTAATACATTTTTAACATAATACAATTTCAACTCGAAACACTTTCTTACTCTTGGTAATTTGTAACCGTGAAAGAAAATTTATGTTGTTATTATTTAACTTTAAATATTTTTGAATCAAAACCACAAGATGATATGTGTATTTTGGTGAAAAAATACTTTGAGAAAATAAATAATTTTTTCATTGACACGATTAGTTAATTTGGTGCGACAATATTCTTATGTCTATTTTTTATAACTAGTGGCCGCATCTCATAGTTGCATTAAAACCACCTAACAAATTGTGTCTTTTATTGAAATGTAAATTGACAACTTAAAGTTTTTATTTTGTATTGGTGGTATCAATACAAAATAAAAATGATTGTTTATTCGTATAATTAATTTTTATTGACTGCTTGTCAGTATGAGTTACGTTTTCTATTATATTGAAACCACCGTTTCAATTGGTGGTTTCAATGCAACACTCTCTCTTCATGGCACGGCAAATATTAAATTAGTAAATAGTTTTAATTAGCATTAGATTGAGAAATAATTTTTTAAAGAGCATTATTTTTATCAAAACCTATCAACTTTAATCCTTATGACATGGGTTGCAAAACTAATTTGTAGGTGTTTTATAAATTTACAGTGAATAGTGCACATTTTCGGCCTTTCTTAATCATTTTCTGTCCATTCTCGAGGGATTTAACTTTTATTGGCCGCAGAGTGACTTTGGTATAAACTTTCACTCCTTTCAAATTTTTTATCACTTTCGAAACATAGTAAAATAACTTTCCTTACATATTTTACCTCAACTTTTTCTGTCCTCTCTTTATCCAAACAGAGCATAAATTCTCGAGATTTAAATTTTCATTTTTAATATTATTTTCCGAAGTGTCTTCAGCTAATATTCGAATTCCAAACATACAATATTCATTTGGGATTTATTTGGCCTTTAAATCTCATTGCTGGTTGGCCCAAATCCATTTGTTGGCTTTTGATGCCGCCGGTTTTAGGTCACCTATACTAATAATTTGCACTTATTAGTCGCCGTATTCTCAACTTTTTTTAATTAGCTAGTCCAAACGTGTTTTATAATATAATATTTGAGCTTTTAAAAATTAAAGTAATATTTTATAAAAAATTAACTGATATAATATTTAAATTTTAACATTTGATGAAAAATTACTAAGAGATTATGTAGTTATTAAGAGATTTGAGCCGTTAGATGTTAATTATTAGCTGTTAGTTGTTTATATAGTGATTTAGAGTAAAAGTGTTTGGTAAAAATAGATGTTCGATTACCTGTTAAAATTAAAATGACAAAAAAATACATTAGAATTGTAAGCTTTAAGGATAGAGGAAAAAAAAATTAGATAAGTGTCAAAAAATAAAATTTAAAACGCTAAACGTTAAGAGAGATTTAACATTTGATCAAACATTCCTAACCTCGGACAATTATTACAAATATCAATTACCAAATAATCTAATCGATAAATATCGTGTTTTGACTCCAGTCAAAAACTGAAAATCTAATTGATAGATACCACATTTTGATTCTGGTCAAAAATTAAAAGCTCTCTACAACACCATTACCTTATAAAACCGCTAACAACTAAATACTATTAAAAATTATCAAAATAGTTAATTTTACATAACAAATTCGACATATGAAATTTATATTTTCCTGTTTCTCTCTAGCCCTATTTTCCTTTTCCTTTAAGGTGATTAACTATTCATTTCTTTAGTTTTTCTTTTTCTACTCATAATCTGCAATTAAATTTGTTCGATATAACAGATACCTAAAAGCAAGTGCTTAAAGATGTAAATCATACCTTATCCGATCATAATACGGCTAGTAATTCTATTACTATATTCGATACAAACCTTAATTAACTTGTAATAAATATATTGAAGGAAATAACATATCCTAAAATATATGCTTAAATTACTATTGAATCTTTCATTTAAAGTAAAAATAAACCTTTGTAGATGGAAAAATTTCAAATACTTAATAGAACTAACCTTCGTGAATAAATTAATAATTTTATCAAATAATTGGAACGGGACAATAATTTCTAATAACAAATTCGGACACAAAATAGTTAATTACCCTTTAATTTAAAGGAAAACAAAAAGTTCCATTGAGCTGTGGGCCCCGAATGTGAAGGAATTATTAAGTTATTGAAATTCAGAAATAAAGTAAAGTAACTGGTTACTGGTGGCGAAGGTGTTATATTAAGGTGGGCTCCTTCACCTTCAGGCCATGGAAGAAGTGTGAAAAGAGTGGAAAAGCAAAGCAAAATCTGTCCACTCCTCCTGTTTCTCTTTTCTTTTCCACGTTAATCCTCACGAAGGAGACATCGTGGAGATAATGGAATCCAGCGAATTTGAACACTGCCAATATCACTAACCCTCCCTCCACTTTGAATACTTTGTAAGTAGGATTTTTTAATTTTCATTTTTTTGTTTCTTTTCCACTGTTTGGCTGCCAAGAAAATGACTTTAAGCGGAAAACAGAATTTTTCTGTTTTTTGCTGGTCATTTTCTCCGCAACCAAACACGAGTGCCCCAAACCACCTGCAATTAGCTGATTTCCTGTTCGTTTTTTGTGGCTTGCAGTGTAAGTGAGTGATTCATTTGTCAAATCGTGCTTCCTGTCTGCTGTTTTCCTTCAATCACGTAGAGATTGTGGTCTAAGTTGATAATTTTAGTGTTTGCGAAGATAACCGGTTTGAATATTGCCATTATCGCAGAGATCGTTCAACTTTACCTTAATCGCTTAATTTTCCCTTTGAACCTAAAACTGATAGTAGCAGAGGGAGTTCTTTTAAGGTCTGTCTCTGATTATAGTTTATTTTATGGATTACTTGCACCGAGTGATCGCCAAAATCAAGTTGAATTTTCTGTTTTGCCTTGTTCAAGTGTTCAAATATAAGCATAAATTAGTGATCAGGAGTTCGTAGGTTTATCTTATATTAGCGATGGTACTTTTAATGCTCAATTCCAAGGGGCCACCGATAAAACGAAGGGCGGGTTTGCGGATAAAACAAGCTGGAAGAGGTTCTTATCGAGGCAGCTAGTGAAGTGTTTAGGATATAATTTGGCGAAATTTGTTATATGTAATAGAGACATTTGTGTATTTCTTGAAAAGTCAACGAATGGGAACTACTGCTTTGAGGCAGTTGTTGAAAAGTCTTTGCACTAATTCAGTTTGGAATTATACGGTACTATGGAATCTTAGCCATGGGAGCCAAATGTAAGTTGCTCTTGCCTAACAATTTCTCCACTGGTGTTTGTTTCTTTTGAGATCTAACTGATTTTATTTTGTCTAATTTTGCACCTGTTAGCTTTAATTTCTGGTAAAGCTGTGTTATTTATGAATTTGAGTGCATTGAACACTGTGTGCATTGAACACTGATGTCTAAAATCTCTTGATTCTGGCATAGTTTTCACTTTTCAGCTTATACATCCATCATCATGAAAGATATCATTGCTTAAGATTCATCAGAACAGCAGAGCATTTTGGGGTTCTAGGATGGTTAAGGTTATATCATGTTGTGGCCTTGTATGATGCTAATCTATGGAGAGAAAAAATAGCTTTTAGGTCATTATTAGAAGATTCTTAGAATGCAATTGTGTATGCCTATCAAAGGCTGTAGGTTGAATATGCTGGAACCATTAAATCGTATCTGAAGTATAACTCATTTTCTCAAATTACAATATGATAATGAGGTGTTTCAGAATAATTTGTACAAGTTGTTAGTCGTCAATATGTGATCAGTTGTAAGGATCTTGATGATGCATGCATACGAATGTTAATAGTAAAGTGGGAGTGAATTAATACATGTGCTTGTATAATTGTTTTCATCCCTCCTCACATTGATCTATTGCATGCTTAAGTGGCCCTGCCATGCCTAACAGCCTTTTCTTTATTAATTTCTTTATTCATCACTATCGCTTCTAAAAGAGTATGTACATTACTGTTTGCCAGTATCTGTCTAAATGCTTAGCTTGAGATCTGTATTTTTTTCTTCATGACAGGATTTTGACTTGGGAAGATGGGCATTTTAATCCTCCAAAATCAAGAGAAGTCGTCGAATGTATAACCGATGATGCTTACTACAAAGATGCAAAAGATATTTTCTCTCGACAGTTTGAAAGAAATACATCCAGTGGTAGCTCAGATGAGTATCAAGTTGGACATGTGGTGGCTAACATGGTGCACCTTCAGTATGCCATGGGAGAGGGGTAAAAACCAGTGCCTGATCCATCTAATTTAGAATTATATATCTTTTCCCCTTATAATTTGCTTTTGCTAGGATAATTTGCTTTTATTAGGTCATTAAATCATATACTTTGTATATCTAGATAAAAGGGCTGGCATCACATTATCGCTTTGTACTTCTTGCATTTTCTTTGCATATAAGGATATTAACCACCAGAAGATGCAACATAATTCAACTTTTAAAGGGCCTACGGATTGACAGGGGATTCCTGAAAATTTCCAGGGTTGTCGGGAAGGTGGCTTTTTCAGGGGACCCTTGCTGGGTGTGTTTGAATAGTCTTTTCACTGACAGAGCCCACTTAATTCCTGAGGTGAGTTTCCTGGCAACAAAAGATAATTAAATGGATTAAGCATGTTTAAGAAAAACCTTCACAAAATGCTGTTCTTTCTATTCAGTGTCCAGAAGAATGGTTACTTCAGTTTGCATCGGGTATCAAGGTACAGTTAATTCTGTCTAATATCATATAATGGGGTCATATGTCATTTGTTGGTAAGAGTGCAGTGCAACCCTCAACATATAAGCAAAATAGTTTGCAATCTTACAACTTAGCCCATATTCTATGACATCTTAATAAAATATAAATAAAATTTTATTATTATTCTATTAGTTAGCTCCTCTTTATTCATATGCCATTGCGTATGGCAACTGCATACACATACACAAATGTGCTCGAGAATGCTTGACATTTAGTTGCTTAAATTTCATAATTAGCCATCGAATGAATGATGGTTCAATCAATTATAAGTTTATGCCGCTGCAGACTATTTTGCTGGTACCTGTGCTTCCACATGGAGTTGTTCAACTTGGATCATTGGAAGAGGTGCGCTCTTGGGTCACTTTAAAACTTTTTCTTTTTTATTTCAAAAGTTCAGTTTAAACTGGCCACTATTCACTATACGGTAGAATTGTTAATAGTACAATTTGCCAGACAATTCCTTTAGTCACAAACAGAGCATTTTAGAGATCACCCTTTTCAGTGACTAATATCTGTTTTTCCCTTTTCCCTGTTACGATTTGGATAACTCTCTAGTATGGAGTCATCAGCATTATTGGGGAATAATATGTGCATATTATATTTTGTCCATACATATGCCTATGTTGCACGCATGTGTATTATGCCACCTCATTAGCTTTTCTCTCATGCATGGCATTTTGTCCCTGGTTTTCAGGTTGCTGAAGATATCAATATAATAGAATATGTCATAGATAGATTCAAAGGCCTTCACAGTGTTTCGGGAAATGGTGGGGCCTTCTCCATAAAGAAGGAATTTGAATCTCAGTTAATATCTCCACCAATTTCTAGTGCTGTTGGATATTTAAATGCAACTACAGCATATTCCTCAGTGAAGATGGGAGATTTACTGATACCTGTCAACAGTGTAGAGCTAGATAGTGACAATCCGTCCATTGGAAGTCAAGTTCTGCCTCTGATAAGCATACAAGAAGCATTTATGCCAGCTAGAAAAGATCTGCCAGAAGCTTTCAAATATGAAGCAGAAAATAAGATTGCTATGTCACCTATTAGCCTTACTGAAATATCAACTCCAAGTATGTTATTAGATACCATCCAACTGGAGATGGTGGAGAGCAAGCTGCTCGAACTCTCTTTGGAAGAACTACAGGGATATTTTGACTGTAATCACTTCAAAGCAGATACATTTGGGGAACCCTTTGTTGATATTATGAATTCTTTTCCTGCAAGCGAAATGTCGGGAGAACCCTCTGGAGGCAACCTTCCAACCATCATGGATAATATAGATGAAAGCAATTTCCTTAAATTTCCCGAGGATTGTGAGCTGCATAAAGCTCTCGGACCATCTTTTAGGAAACTGACAGGAAAGCTGTGGGGCACATCTTTCATGGTTGGGGATACTTTGACCTGCAGCAAAAATCATAGTGGAAGGACTGAACCACCCTTGTTTACTAGAGAAGGTGATGGTGGCAATCTGTTGGAATCTGTAGCTGCCAATGCATATAATGATTCACATGACACTTCTAATAGATCCAATAGTTGCAAGTCATCTGCTAGTTTTTCAGGAGACTTTGCTGCTTCCGCTAAACCACAAAACCAGTCTAAAACGATTGCCTTGGTGAGTGATGGTTCAATCCCATTTCCACCTGCATGTATTAGTGAGGACAAAAATGCTGATGGTACTTCAAGTACTTTGAGGAAAATGATGAACACAAATTTTATTAAAGAACAGCAGGAAAGAGCATGTGATGACAGGCAGCTTCAGAAGGGGAATAAGGTCAAAAGAAGGGCCGGACCTGGTGATCAACAAAGGCCAAGACCAAGAGATCGACAACTGATCCAAGATCGAGTGAAGGAGTTGCGAGAGCTTGTTCCAAATGGTGGGAAGGTAAGTGCTTCCTCATTATTCATTTGTTGCAGAACTAACAGCTCCTTTATAGTATGCTTTTTCTTCTATCCGCTATGTAAATAAAAGTTTACTTGTTCTTTGATAATTCAGTGTAGCATCGACAGCCTTTTAGACCGAACCATAAAACACATGCTGTATTTAAGAAATGTAACTGATCAAGCTGAGAAGTTGAAACAATGTGTGCATCATGAGGTAAGTGAAATTTGTCCATGTTTCATATATATCTGTCCTGCCAATTTATTGGTTCATTTTGTTACTTAAAATTGCATATTCTATGTAAAGAAATCTTAGTCAGTGCTTAATCCGTAATTGCACTTTCTGGCTTTTGTTTTATAGCAATATTTTTGGGGCACTACGTTTACTGATTCTTGGCATACAAAGGAACTGGCAAAGGAATTAAGTTCAATGTTTCATCCTTTTTTTGTATTTCAAGAAAAGAAAACAAAAATCTTTTTTGTACTTGGAGAAATTCATACTAAAAATAGTTTATCACCATATTTATTTGACTGGTGCTGGTCAGCATCCTGAAAATCAGAGTTTTTTCATAGATATTTTCTATAGAGCAACCCAAGTATGTTAATAATGTGGACCAAGCCTCTTAAATAATAGGTGAGGTGCAGTCGTACTTCGTGCAGGTATTATTTTGGAATAAAATCAGTTTAACTTGGGCCAGAAATTAAATAGAAAATTCAAAGAGAATTATGTTACTAGGTCTTTTATTAATTGAAATTTTGTTCTTTGAGGCTATTCTGACGAGTTGTTTAATACCAATGATTTACAGCTTGCTGGTTGCAAGAATTGGAGCTCATCGAAAACCAAACAGACTTACGAAAAAGGAACTAGCAGGGCCTTTGAATTGGGAAACGAAATCCAGATGTGTCCAATACTAGTGGAAGACCTTGCATTTCCAGGACACATGCTTATTGAGGTCTGTCAAACTATTCAATATTTCCGAGTTCTCTGATTCCTGTCTTTCAGTTGTTCCACATGGCCAATGTATCTATTCTATTGCAGATGCTTTGTAATGAGAATGGTCTGTTCCTAGAGATTGCCCAGGTGATCCGTGGCTTGGACTTAACCATCTTGAAGGGCGTGCTAGAAAGTCGATCAAATGGCACCTGGGCTCGGTTCATCGTTGAGGCAAGTTCACTTTGATCGTTTGTCTATTGATTATTGTTTTTATTTCTTTTTGTTGTTAAGAAGGCATTTTCCAATTTACAATTCTTTACAGACTTCCAAGGGATTCCATAGACTGGATATTTTCTGGCCTCTCATGCAACTTCTGCAGCAGCATAAAAGAAACCCCATCTCAAGCAAGATCTGATGTTGTGATGTCACAGTTTCAGTAGAATTCACTTCATATTGAGGCAATGCACATCTCAATCTAAAAGACATTATTGTATTATTAGAAGGATTATTGCGTGTATGAATTCAGTAGTTCTTCTTGTGATTAAGTGTCGGGGAACTATTTACTAAGTATCCAAATAAAAAAAGAAAGTAACATTAGCACATCAAAGTATTTACAATTTTCACAAGAGGACAGTTTGTTAAAGAAACAGTAGCCAAGGAGTAGCACTCAAACAAAACTATCAACTCTTCCTCAAGCCGTTCATACAAATAGGAGTCAAAGTGGTGTTTCAGCTAGCAGGAGGGTATGCCACCAGCCACATTTGATATTTTTTGGTTGACAACTGTCAATCGGAACTTGGGATGGAATATTACGGTCAATTGAATCACCCAGCCCAAGCTGCAAGGTAAAAAACATTGACAAAATGGAAGTGATTCAGAATATCAACATGTCAATTTTGATCAGAAGAATTTGTGGATGATACCTGACCATACTTGTTCCATCCCCAACTGTATACCTGGCCATCATCTGCATTTAGAAATCAAAGAACAAGTCAAAAGTGAGATTTGACCATGAATTAACTTTGCTGCATGCACTATAAAAGAAGTAATTTAAATAAAGAACAGCCAAAAAAAGGATAATCAGAACTGCAGTCACAAATTTTGCTGATTGTATCATTCAGTCACAATTTACTGATACAGTAGGGTCGATGTAGCAAGGGCAAGACGGATGGATGTTGTAGTGAGAGGGTTCAATTCAAGTCCACAGCTGTAAGAAGGAGAACCTCATTGGATAAATGTCTATATAATAAAAACTTAATTGATTAGAATCTTGAGTGGTTGGCACCATTTCATGAAAATTTTAATGTCCTAACGTGCGTAGAGGACTATACAAGTAAAATATAAAAACAATTGAATGAAATGCAAGATTCCAATATTTTCAAATTCTACCTGTCAGAATGGCGCTATGTCGAGCTCCACAAGATACTATTTTTCCACGCTTACCTTCCAAACTTGGAGCATCCAATCGCCTTGGTTGAGTCTGAGGATAACATGCAAATCAATCCTTAAGTTAATTTACATATCCAAAGCAGGCCTCTCACCAAGTCAACCCCAAAAGCACCAACATTACAAGGATAAAAGATTTTTATAATGTCCAATATTAAATTCACATTCAAGATGCCTTAAACACAATATACTTATCATTCGGTAAGCAAGAGAAAGACCAAAAAATAATAAGAAAGAAAGAAAGTAGGGGATCAATTATTCCAGGTACAAAAAACCAGTAGTGAGCCAGTTTCTACTGCATATTTCCATAAAAGGAAAGACTCTGTAATAATAGCCTACATAGATCCAGTAATTGATCAGAAGACAGTTTTTCATATGTACCTCAGCCTGATCAGTGCCAGTTCCCAGTTGTCCAAACTGATTACCGCCAAAAGTATACACATGGCCATCGGTAGTAATGCACACAGTATGCCATAGCCCAGCAGAAACGCTCTCTACTCGAGTTCCTGATAAGGAAGGTACAGAAGTAGGTCTAAACAGATCATTCGTACTTCCTTGCCCACACTGAATCACAAAATTTCCACAGAGACAACTATTTATGATAAGCACCAATTGGATTTTAAGAAACACACTCAAAGCCAACCAGCACTATGGTATATGACAAACAATATAAGAAAATTCACTCGGTATGCAGATCGTTCACCTGCCCATAGAGTCCCCATCCAAATGTAAACAGTGCTCCAGCATCTACAATGTAATCAAGAGACGAGAAAAGAAGCACATCAGAATATTGCCAACCGATTATAACTTTCACTATTTTAAAAATCAAGAAGTACAAGGTATTATGCAAATGCACTTGCATGCAAACCAACTGAGCAGATTTAGCAGGAAACTGGAAGGTAAGAAGTACTAAAAAAAAGGAAAGAGAGAAATGGCAAGGACACAAAGTAATAATACAGGGAACAATTTGAAATTGTTCTGGCATTAGAAGAACTAAATGCTAACCTGTTATCACTGCACTATGTCGGCCTCCACAAGCAATTTCCTTAACATAACTTCCAGGGAATTTAGGAGCTTGTGCTGATGGATCCATGCTTCCTTGATGAGCTATCAGGGACCGGTCTTTCGCAGAAGCAGATGTATCAATGCAAGGTATGAGATGAGGAGAAGACACCATTTTAATCCGGGATCCCAACCCTAGCTGCCCTTCGCCTCCATAGCCCCAACCCCAAACCTGTCCCATATCTGAAACTTTGGTTAAAAATATGATGGATCAGGTGTCTTGCTTTACATCAAAAACCTTCCATAGCTTCGTAGTACTTCATACAACCTACTTCGTACTTCATATAACCTACAAAACTACATAGTGTGACTACCAAGGGACTACCTGAAATTTTTAAGGGTGCACAATGTAGTGACCCAAGAAGTAGTTGATTTACCTGACAGTGCCAAAGTGTGGCGCCCACCAGCAGCAACATTGATGATCCTTACTCCTGGACCCAGAGTTACAAGAGAAGGTGAAACTGTAAAAAATTCATCTCCAGAAGGTGAACTTTCAAACTCTTCTTTAGCTGCTGAGACTTTTCTCTTTTTTATAATTTCCTCTCCAGCCTTTCTGTTGTCAGAGTGAGAAACCGTTCCACTGGTTAAACTTGATCCTTGAGACCTTGTACTCACTGAGAATTTTTAGCCTTTGTAAAATTAGTTCATAGCTTGGGGAGAAGCTTTTTTCACTATGAGATCAGAAGCTTCAAAGGAGATTACCTTGTTCCGTCACCATTGCATTTTGTTTTGCATTATTATCCTTATGGAAGCTTCCTGCAGCTGCTGAATCACGAATGCCTTTTACACAGGGAACACACTCTTTCCATCCCCATGTGTATACTTCCGCTGTCTCTGCATATGGGAAATGTCACAAGCTCATTGAGACACTGTAAATGGAAAATTGGACATGTGAACCCACTTTGACTACAACTACTCTGGCTTGCAGGATGGATATAGAGGAATGAAAAGGAGGGAAAGGATTGGAAGGAAAGCCATTATTCTCATACTTGGTTTAGGGGAAAATGAGGAAGGAGGTACCCTGTTCCATCCTACTAAGAAGCTACAAAAATCAATCTTCCCAATTTGAGAGGATTGGGGAGCTGAAGTTGCTAGAAGTATACTTTAAAATTTTACCCCTTAAGAAAATGAGCTTATTGCTTCAATATTTCATTCAACATATAAAAAAAAATATTTTAAAATCCTTTCCTTCCTCTAAGTTCTAACCAGACATACCCAAGGAAGGATAAACTTCTATATTCCTTCCTCTCTCTCTCTTCTACTCTTTGATCTTCCATCCTCTTGAGTTTCCATCCTTCAAACGAAACAAACATAAGGGCAAAAATGAGCTGAGACGAGACAAATACTAGGTGTTTAAGTTTGGTTCAGTTAACTTTAAGCGAGCTTGACATAAACTGATATCGACTTTATTGCTAAAACTTTTCTTATTTAAAAAGTCATCAAGTTTGACCTTCAAACTCCATATGGGTAAATTATAACCAAAACTTTACACTTAATTTCATTAAGATCACACAAATTTGTTGAATAAGATATGTTATGTTTAATGCTATGCTAGCATTGCCGGGCACTAGATTCCAATGGGTAACTTCCCATTTGAATCAAGAATCAAAATTTAGCAACTAAAAGACTAACAATTGAAGTTATATGACCTCAATGAAACTAAGTAAAGATTTGATGACCATTAACCTACAGGCTATATCGCTTTCTGTTCTTTTCCTTGCTAGCATTCCGATGTTTCAAATAAATATCTTGTATTTTAATATTTCATGTTATTTGTATAACATATTATTAAAAAACTCACAACACAATGCAAAACAAAGGCAATTTTTTAGTATGCTAAAACACAATTTTTACAGCTTAAAATCAGTTATCCAAATAGTTTTCCACAAATAGCTAAACAAACACAAACAAAATGAAAACGAACTTTTACAAATCCCATAACAAAATTTAACTGAAACCTGTCCATATAAGCTTATAAAAATGAGCTTTTACTGTGCCCATTGAGAGCTTCACCGAGTACTCTAGTTTGCAGACACTCGTAATTTGAACTTGTAAATGGGCACGACCACTAATTAGTATTATCCAAAAAATACAAAGAATTCATAGGTGCTGGACTACAAGAAGAAGGATACAATGTCACATTTTCCTAGAAAATTGAAATAAAAAAACAAAACCAATTTTAACCAGCACATGCAAGAAATGAATTGTAATTATACTATATTTTGCAGCAAAATCAAAATGAATTGAATTTATTTGAAAATATAATAAAACTAATGCCAGGAACTATTGTTCCCTAACACACCAATAAAACCAGTAATTTTGTACGCGGACATCCAGTAGCCAAAGAAAGTAGAAAGTCCATTAATGCACACTTAACAAATACTAATAAGTAACAACAAATCAGAGTAAAAGAGAATACCTGTAACAGATACACAATGGGCCCAGCCAGCAGTAGCCTTCACTAATGAAGCTTCATGTGGAAGAGGAAAAGGCTCTGGAATCTCCTTGATAATGTGCGGCAGAAAGAAGACGCAAATCAATTCAAAGAGAAAATTGCAGCAAAATAATTCATTAATCAGAAGGTCACTGTATTACCCCATGCTTCCCACAAGTCAGATAACTTTGACCTTCATCGTCCGTCGACCCCCACGTTATGAGCTTTCCGGATCCTAATTACAAATTATACCCACAGCAAGAAACAAAATTAAGCCTAAATCTTGAATTGCTCGGTTCACTATATTTTAAGGCTTATCAACAAAAATCAGAGGAAACAAACTACAAATCCAGAGCTAAAACAGTAGAGCTAACATGCAAAACAGTAAACAGATCTAAGCTAAATAACAGTTAAGAACTTGATTTTTAAAGCAATTAACAAGAAAAAAGCCACTTCAGAGAAGGATTAACATTCTAGAACCAATAAGAACAAATAAAGAGTTGAAGTAAAAACAGGACGCACTCGTTTAATAAAGGACCTCAAATCTGAAAACTTGACGGATTAAAATCATTAAGACAAGCTTACTAATTCATAACAGAAATAGATAAAAAAAAAGAAGTAATTAATCGAAGTTCAGGAAACAACAAATCAACCTGAAATGGCCATCGCAAATCCACAGCCACCTCCGCACACATCCTTCCAAGAATCATCTCCGCCAATCGACGCCGGAAACGGTACTTTAACCGGAGAGACTATCGGCGATTTCTCCGGTGAAACTCCCGGTAAATAACCCCACGCATATACCGCCGTCTCTTTACATTCCTCCATTTTAATTTCTTCCTCTCTTCCATTACCATTAATCGCCATTTCAGGGAAGAAAACTACAAAATAACAAATCAAATTTCCTGTAAAAATTCAACTTGCAGAAACTTATTTTTATTTCTTTCTCCTTGGAGCGCTTGCGGGTCTGCTCTTGAATAAAACGAAGCCGTGGTGTATGTTTCAGAGGAACATTAGAGATTTGTCAAACAGACTTTTTATTTTTTTAATATGGTGCGTATCATTTACAAGGATGTAGTATATGCCACGTTGGATGCCACGTAATGACACTCGACATGTGGCGTGATCATGACCGCGTTTCTAGATGGTTCTTCACGCCACGAGTTCGCTGGAACTTTCTGGAAGATTAGGTCCTTCTTCGTTCTTCCAAGGCCCCCTAATTGCTTGCCACGTGGGATATTAAATATTTACGTCTTGTTTAATCAATTAAATTAATCATCGTATCTATCGTGTGTTCGACGGTGAACTGGAAGATTCCACCTATTGTTTTCGTTTCCCCGATAAAAGGATGACTGTCCGGTTTATCGATTATTTTATTTTATTTTTCTTTTAGCCATATTTAGTATAATGTAATCGATCATATAATGAAATAAAAATTATATTATATGACTGATTATATTATTTATTTAGATTTTTTCTAAAAAATATAATATAATATTTATTATTTAAAAATTTTCATTACTTAATTTGATATAATATTCATTATATAAAAAAATACATATATTGATTTATTACATCAAGCACATATAATACAAATTATATCATATTATCTCAATAAAAAATTATAATTTAAAGCTATTTAATACTATCACCTTACTACAACAACAACCACCACTGCTGCATCACTACCAATACCATAATGTCACCACTACTACCATTGCTTAACCACCACCATTATCGCTCCATCACTCCCACCACCACCATTGCTCCACCACCATCACCACCTCCTTAACTACCACCACAGCCACTCCACCACTCTTATCGCCACCTCAACCACCACTACTATTATCTCAACCATCACTACCACCACTACTGTTCTACCACCTCAATCACCATCGCTCCTCAACCTCAACCATTACCACTCTAACCACCACCACCTCAACCACCATCATCGCCACTAGCGCTCTACCATTACCATCACTACCACAACCATCACTTTGCGCTGCTGCTACTATCACCTCAATCACTTCTCTACGACCTCTATTACCACATATTAAAAATTATATTTTGCCGTTTAATATGCAGTACATAATAAAAATTATATTTTATTATATGAATGAGAATAATTGAATAAAAAATCACTAAAAAAATCAAAATACTCATAATTGTATATTGTAATTTAATTTATTCAATGAAAACATATGAAAAAAAAAGATAATTTATAATGACTTAATCAAATTTTATTTTGTGATATTACATTAGGAGTGAGCATTCGATTCGGTTAATTCGATTAATTCAGCTAATTTGGTTCGGTAAATAAATGTTCGGTTAAAAGTTTAATTAGAGAAAATTAAAATTTTGGTGATTGATTAAAAATTAATTTAATTGAATTAATCAAAGGTACCAACTTTCAAAACTAAATTGTTTTGATTAAGTAGATAATAAAATTAAAGATAAAAAATATTTCAGTTTTTATTTTGATTAAGCAGTAAATAATAACTTCGGTTAATTTTTATTTCGGTAAAGTTGGTTGATCATAAATTTCAATTAAATTCGATCTGTTAATTAAATTTTTTATTTTTTTTAACTTTGGTTCAATTAAGAATCAAAATTAATTCAGTTAAAATGGTTCGGTTAAGTTTGACAAAAAAATTAATTCGGTTAAGTAAAAAAAATTTTGATTAATTTATTTCAGTTAAAAATTGTACTCAAATTGACCGAATTGAATCGGCCGAATGATTATCCTTAAATTATATTTTTTTCAGCTTACCTTTTTTTAACTTTTTATTTCAAATAAAATTATAAATCTAAATGATCTTTAATAATTTACTATAATAAATAGTTTTTATTTTCAACATTTTTTTATATTAATAATGACATGGTAGTGGTAGTGGTAACGATGAAGTGATGTTTGAGATGGTGATGGTGGTAGCGGTATGATTAGTGGCGGTAATGTTTTAATTACATTACATATTTATAAATAAATAAATATAAAAATAGAATGGTGATTTCATTTTATAAATTTTATCAATTATATTACCAAATAAAATAATAAAATTTTAATTACATTTCATTCCATTATATTTTTCATTGCATTACATATTTAATTACATTACATTGTATTACATCCAATCAAACATAGTCTAATGTCTTTCTAACACTCATATAGCCATGTGCTTAATTCGCTGCCATTTTCACAACGTAAATTAAATTAATATGATTTTTTAAATAATATTTGTAATAAATAAGCTACCTTAACATTTAGTATTATTAATTTAAAATTTATGATAATTAGTTTAAATTTTTTATTTATTTATATAAAACTGACTCAATACGAATTTAAATCTCAATAGATCAAATTCATTAAATAATTACTTTAGCACTTTTTTACAGTGAATTGTCATTTAAACCATAACTTTTTTATCCTGTTCTATTTTTGCTATTTCTAGAGGTTTTTGTTTTGACTATTCTATCTCTACAAATGAATTTTGGACATTAATATGCATATATTTATCTTTCTCTTGCACCAAAGATGACCAATTGAGTATTTGTCTTTTTCCCATATTGACACATATTTTATTTAATTTTTTTGGTCCAATTAATTACCATCAAATTTTTTTCATAAGTCATTTTTTAGTACTTTTTGAATAAATTATGTATCTCAATTATTAAAATTTAACTATTTGAATATTATGCAATTGATTTTCCTTTTTGATTTATATAAACAAAACTTAATACAAGTTTGTAACATTAAATTAAATGGATGAATTTTTTGAATAATTAATTTCAAAATTTATGACATAGTTAATTTATAATTAACTTAACTGATTTTTTTTAAAACAAATGGCAATGCATTCAATTGTTATATTATTTATTATATATTGTCATATATGCAATAAGTATAAAACTATGAAAATTTTAAAATTTTAAAATTATTATTATTCTGTTGACTATTTTTATTTTTATTTTTCACTTTAAGTAATTTTTTACTAGAATTAAAAGATTTATGAGCAATTTATGAAGGTAATTGATAAAGTATTAAAAATTTATAACAAAAATTTATTTTTTTGTGAATTTGATATTTTTTTCATAGAAAAAAATGATAAAAAAGTGTGAATTTTACATTTTTATTAAAAAAATCTTTAATATTAAAATATAAATAAATTTGAGAGCATAATACTGAAATAACCCATTAATTTATTTTTAAAAGAATTTTTATTTAAAATTTAATTATAAATTTTCACCAATGAAAATTGGCCAAAAATAATATTTTATACCGCGAACCGAATCGAAAACCGAATTTAAATAGTCTAACTCAGTCGAAAAATCCCTAAATCAAATGAAAATAGGCTAAATCGTTGGGTTAGACAAAATCGGTTCAAATTGAACCAAAACCAATTAATTAAAATAAAATAAATTAATAAATTAAAAAAAAAAAAAAAAAA
>CANUEX010006824.1:0-11788 GCA_948099535.1 Jatropha multifida
TGATATTGAGGTTGTAAGTATTTGAATAAATTTTTAGTGAAATCGGTGGCCGATTTAGTATTATTATTTGATTATTTGTTTGGTGTATGAATGATGACATATTTAGTTATCTTGAATGGTGAAATATTACCTTGGTTGTTAGTAGAATTATTATAATCTCTAGAAGTGCTGCATGATCACTCAAATAATTTGGATTTTGAGGTTTGGAGGTCAATATTGGAAGTGCTTTGTTTTTCCTTATGAGGCAAGTATATTTTTAGGGGGGGGGGGGGGGGAACTCTTGCGAAATTTTCATAAGATTTTCCCTAAGGTTTTATTCATTTATTTATTTTTTTAAAAAAAGTTATTAAAATATTGCTCGCCTCCCTGGAACTACTTATTCACTTCTAATATACAATTCGGGTTTATTTGGTGACATAAGACGGTGCTTCGGCACCGAATGTGGCATCCGCCGTCTGGTTCTCCGGGATTGGGCGGTGGGTGTAACATGATTACTGTGGCTATACTGAGTAGTTGGTTGAGGGGGGGGGGGCTAATGTGGTTGAGGCTGGAGTTTCTAGGTGCATGACTACTACTTATGAGGCTTGGTGGGTTGTTGAGCATGGTGATCGAGAGAGAGCGTAGAGTGACTCTGACTCGGGAGACGAACACTAGATTTTGGGAGGTGACTAAGATGACCATAGGCTCTACCAGACGAGTTGACCTAGAGGATTCTGATGGCTCTAGAGAGATGCTTTCGAGGCGGCATAGACAGTTTGCCTAGTCCTTCGGTGCATGCTGACCTTATGTTGATAGGGTAGGATTTAGTTTTTTGATTTTTGACTTAGCCCATATTTTTTTGAGGGCTTCGAGATAGAATGGTGACCCATGATGTATAGAGGGTTCAACTGACATACTTTTGGTTTTTGACACTTCGGATAGTGAACACACATATGACTAACAAAAATTGATAAACGATAGAGATAGGGGCCTGAGTGATAGGGCTTTTGTGATTGTCTTTTTACATAACTTATGCTGATTTAAGATATGTAAAAAGGGAATCATTTTGATACTTTTGAGAAGGAAATTCAGTTTTATCATTCATGAGATTGCGGCTTTTAAGCCTTAATTATTGCCTAGGCCGCCCTTTTAGGATTTTTGTGACATCCCGACATGGCAAAGCGATCCTAAGAGGGCGGGTAGATAGTGTTCCTAGTGAGCTTCTAGGATGGCAGGCTACCTAGGGTAGTGGAATGCGGGACACAGGAATGAATCGAATCATATATCGAAAAGGGGGTAACTAATCATTAGAGGCTCCTTTTGGTGGAATGGCTGGAGAGTTGGAAGAACTCCAGGGTTAAGCATGCTCGCTTGACAGAAATTCTAAGATGGGTGACCTCCCAGGAAGTTTCCATTTCACATACGGGACAAAACCGTGTGGGTCTTACAATTCCGGCTTGTTCTAAGATGGGTGACCTCCCAGGAAGTTTCCAATCTAGTATGGGATGGATCCGGCTTGTTCTAAAGCGGACAATTCCTCTGGTGGTTGGAGTCAAGGTGTTACAATTTCAACCTAGCAGACTGCCCTAACTTTTGCTTAAGCTGCCTTTCCGGGTTTTCAACTTAGCGGGTTTCTAATTTTGCCTAAGTCGCTTGCCCTTGTAGATTTTCAGTGTAGCTTGTTTTGTTTTGATGATTTTTTCAAATTGGCATAGAAAATCTTGAATTTTCATAAGGGGAAAAGCAAAAATGTATCTTTATTATTGTTGTGACTGCACCCAGAGGTTGGGCTACCTATGCATCACGTACTTTAGGAACATATTTTTGGGAGTTTAGTCACTGTAGTTTGGCTTAACGGTGACATAAGGAGTAATATTTCTGGTGCTAATGCTTGAATGCATTCACACAATGTATCTTTTGAGCTGATCCAAGTTGTATGGATTGGTAAACCCGTGGCCATCTATGTCTGACAAGATGATGCCACCTCCGAAGAGGATTTTCTTTTGTATTTAGGGGCCTATCTAGTTTGGCTTGAATTTACCCCGAGGATCTTGCACAGGAGCTTTGATTTCCTTGAGTACAAAACAACCCTCTTCAAATTTTTGATCCCAGATTCTCTTATTGAAGTGCCTGGCTATTCTACACTAGTATCTCTAAATTTGATTAAGGGCTTCTAGCCTTTTCTAATTCATAGCATTCAACTGTTTTTGATAGTTTGGGACCCATTCTATTTTGAGTAGTTGACATTCTTTAATGACCCTAGCTGATTTCATTTGAACTTGAATGGGGAGGACTGCTTTGATCCCGTATATAAGCGAGTAAGGTGTTGCCCTGGTTGGCATTCTGATGGAGGTTGTGTATCACCATAAAGCAAAAGGAAGCTGTTCATGCCAACTTCTATGATTGTGAATCATCTTCTGGAGGATGTTCTTAATGGAATTGTTCGCTGTTTCGACTGCTCCATTAGTCTGAGACCTGTATGGTGAGAAGCAATGGTGTTGCATTTTGTACTTAGCCATCAAAACGGAGACCTCTCTTTGGAAGTGAGACCCACTGTCTGTTATGATCTCAAAAGGAACTCTGTACCTACATATGAGGTTCGTCTGGATGAACTGAGCTACTTTTCTGGAGTTTAGAACATGGTAGGATGCAGCTTCTACCCACTAGGTGAAGTAGTCGATGGCTACTAAGATATACTCCTGCTGATTAGAGGATTTAGGGGTGATTCTACTAATTACATCAATTTCCCAAGTCGTGAAGGGCCATGGTGAAGTAAAGGGGTGAAGAGCCACTGGGGGCAATTTTTTGAGTTTGGCATAAATCTGACATTTATGACATTTCTGAACAAATTTAGTGCATTCTGATCACTTGGTAAGCCAACAATAGCCATGATTGGTGATCTTATGGGCCAAAGCCATTTCGTCCATGTGGGGGAATTCTTCTCCACCATGTACCCATTCCATAATCTATTAAACTTCTTCTTCGGTTATGTACCTGAGATATGCTTGGTTCCATGTCCATTTGTACAAAATATCATCCTTGCAGAGGTAACTCTTTGATAACTCCAAAGGGTCCTCTTGTCAGATTTAGAGGCATCTTCAAGGTATTCTTGTTTTTCGAACCAAGTCTGAATATCCAAGTAAGAAGGCTTACTACCATTGGCAAGCTGAAGATTGCAGCAATGGGCTAGCTGTTGGTGAATTTTAATGTTTAGAGTTTTGATGATCATGTCAAGACTGGCATCAACCATGGAGGGAAATGTTACCAGTGCATCAACGAACTAATTCTTACTCTAGTGGAATGAAAATTCTTCAAATTATTGAGCTAGCTGATCTAGGCATTGGAGGTATGGGATCAAACGTTGTTCTTTGATCTTCCATTTCTTTAGTGCTTGAGAGACTATCAGGATGGAGTTTCCATAAATCGTTAGGCGTTTGATATGGATACTCAGAGTTGCTTCTAATCTGGCAATGTAGGCTTCATACTCCACTTCATTATTAGTGACCTAGAATGTCAACTTAATGCTGAAGAGTAGTGATTCCTCATCTAGAGTTACTATAACCATGCCAATGCCATTACCTTGATGGTTGGCGACCCCGTCAAAGTACATCTTCCACTAATCTATTTAAATGTGTAGAATGTCCTCATCTGGAAACTTGATGTCTGCTACATCAGTATTTATAGGAGATACTGCTAGGTGATCTACTATCACACTGCCTTTGATTGCTTTCTTTACAATAAACTTTATATCAAATGCTGCAAAGATGGTAGCCCATTTAGCAATCTTACTGTCTAGAACCAGCTTCTCCATAATGAATTTCAAGGGACTCTAATCAGTAATGATGTGAGTAGAGTAGGAGCAAATGTAGTGCTGGAGTTTGATGCAAATCCATGCCAAGGCTAGACAAAGTTATTCAATCTTGTTATACCTAAATTCTATTTCCAACATTCTCTTACTCAGGTAGTAAATGACATTTTCTTTATGAGAATATAATGTTTCTTGCGCTAGCATAGTCCCGATGGCTTCATCTGTTACTGACAAATAGAGGAGGAGTGGCTTTCTAGGCTTGGGAGGCTGGAGAACCAAAGAATTGAGTAGATATGCCTTGATTTGTTCAAAGGCTTTCTAGCATTGGTCATCCTAAATTTTCATAGCATCCTTTCGCAGCTTCTCGAAGATAGGCCCACAGGTGTTTGCTAACTGTGAGACAAACCGGCTAATATATTGAAGGCAGCCTAAGAACACCATAATCTCCTTTTCTATTATAGGAGGTTGCATCTGGATGATGGCTTTTGATTTTGAAGGGTCAATCTCAGTCCCTCTCTTGGACACCATATAGCCTAGGAAGATACTGGATGGATCTTCGAAGAGGCATTTAGCAGGGTTGAGCCTCAAATTGTACTATCCAAGTTTGGAGAAGAACTACTTAAGGAAAACTAGGTGCCTTGGCCCATCCCTGGTGTGGACAACCATGTCATTAGCATATACCTCTACATTCTTATGCATCAAGTCATGAAAGATTGTGGTGGCCATCCTCTGGTAAGTGGCACTAGCATTTTTCAAACCAAACGACATTATTCTATAGCAGGAGATACCCCATTCTATGATAAATGAAGTCTTCAGCTTATCCAGCTGATTGAATAGTATTTAATTATACCGTGCATAGAGATTTGTGATTGAAATCACATTGGACACTGCCATTCTATCAATAAGCAGGTTGATGTGCGGTAGAGGAAAGTCATCGTTAGGACAAGCCTTATTTAGATCTCAATAATCGACACAAAGTCTGATCTTGCCATCTTTCTTGGGGAATCGGTACTATGTTGGCCAATCATGTCTAATAATCAATGGCCTTGATGAAGTTGTTTTCTAATAACTTGGCTATTTCTTCTTTGATTCTAAGAGATCTTTGATTCCTATCTTTGGAGTTTCCATTTTACTATTTTGATGTGATCATATGTAGCAATCCCATGAATGGCAATGTCTGGATCTATACCAGTCATATTGCTGGCTGTCCACGTGAAAATATTTGAGTACTACTTGATGAGCTCTGTTAACTCCTATTTACAATCACATTTATGCATAATAAATGTACGCTTTGATTCATTTTCTGTGCCAATGTTTATTTGTTCTTTTATTATTTTTATTTCTTTTTCTTTTTCATTTTTTATTTTGCTAGCAATCTCATTAAGGGTGGAGAGAGGGTAACAAGAAAATTGAAACTTCTTATTATTGATAAAAGGTATCGTGATCAATATTTACATTGAATTCTGCAAAGAGGTCTCCTAAGTCAGACAAGGAGGACAGAGAAGACTCTAAGGACTCGGAAGACTCTGAGCTAGGTACTGAACTGGACTCTAACTCAAGTTCTATTTGTGACTTAGGTTCAAGTTCAGGTAGAAGGAAGGTGGATTGCTTTATGCGCTCCCCTAGGTACCAATTCTGCAAAGGTGCTTCGATTGGCTGTATGAGGTTTGTGGGGGTTTGCTTCCACTTGGTCAGTAATAATGCAAAGGTCAAAGAGGGATGTATCCATGTTGTCCTCCCAATTATTCTAGGGCTTGAAGAGAGGCTCACGGTCTTCTATTGAGAGCTTGACATCAAAGAGAAGTTCAAAACAAGGGATTAGTTTCTTGGTTAAGGGGTAATACAATGGTTCTTGAAAGAAGTAGTCGGGTTTAGATTCCCCTTCTTTCATAATATAACAATTAAGGGTTTTGAAATATGGGCGCATTAGAATGTCCCTTATTTCACCTCTCATTTTACCTTTTGCTTGGCATTTTTTGCCTCCTCTCGGTGATCATATGTTTGCTTGAATCTAATACCAAAAGGAGGTTCAGCAACTGGATACTCAGTAAAAGAGGTCATACCTTGCTGGTTGCTGCCTAATCCCATTCCTAGAACATAACACATGGCTTTCAATATGTTAGCTACCAGAGGATTACTGTGGGGGGTCAAAATCCATGGGAAAGATCTCTTTACCCGGTTCTGCCTCAATAAACTAGACTGAATCGAAGGAGAACCTTGACAGTAGGTAAATTGCTGGTTCAGGCTGGATTTCTAATAACAAGGCCAAAGAAGGAATTTTTTATTTTCCTGCTAAGTCCCCTTTGATTGTTATCACTATATTTCCATGAGGGAACTTCAGTTTCTAATGCAAGGAGGAGGCTACTGCTTTAGCCTTGTGGATCCACGACCTTCCCAAAAGTAGATGGAAGCAAGCCAGGACATCTACCACCTAGAAGGTATAGTCATGACTATGGCCTTGATTGTGACCTCTAGATTGGCCATGCCTAAAACCTCTCACCTGGTGTTGTCCTATGCCCTCATTATCCAATCGGAAGGCATAAAGTCTTCAGCAATTAGACCTAAGCAACTAGTAACTTTTAGAGGACTGACATTCAGTGCTGACTTGTTGTCTACCAAAACCATAGGTACCATCTTACCTCTGGCCTGGACTAGGATTTAAAGAGCATTGTTGTGATCTCCTCAAGCAAGGATCTCATGATATGAAAATAGAGAGCCAATGCTAGAGGGTTCCTTATGATGGAAGCCACCAAAGTTTCTGGAGTAATATCAGCAATTGTCTGACGCTAATTCATGGCTTTGACTAGAGCTTGGAGGTGTATAAAGGAAGACTGAATCAACCCCCATATAGAGATGTTGGTTTTCTTTAGTTTCTCCAAAACCAAATTCTCAGGTTGTGGCCCGGAGCTTGAATTGGGCATGTCCTTGGCCAAGGTGGATGGATTGGGCAAGGCTTTAGGAGGAGGAGATGGGTATTGTCTCCCGCTCTGGGTGATAGCATCGATTTCCTCAAGCATGTCATTTAGGTCTATGATGGAATATGAGTTGTTTTATGGATGGGTGGATCAGGGAGGCCAGTTAAGAATTTGGCTTTCGGTGGAACATGTGGATGTTGTTCTGGTGATGAGGGAGCGAGTTGGTGTTTATGTTTGGCTTGGGTCAAACAGGGAGTATTTGGCAACTATCCACTAGGTCTTGGATCTTATGTCTCAAGTTCCTACAGTCATTAGTCTTATGCCCAGGTCCCTGATGGGAAGGGCAAAAGGAATTTAAGTTGTAGTGTTTTGGAACTAGATTTGGTAAAGGTCTAGGTCCCAGGGGCTATATCAACTTGTCATCGATAGCCTTTTGGAATATAAATGAAAGGGGAACTCCAAGATCTATGAAGTTGCGTTTGTCTGGCCAAGTAATTGGTCTTGATGGAGGAGGAGGAAGTTGTCTTTGGCCGGTCAGATTACCCACCTCATCGTGTTTTTGAGGGACAGGAGGAACTGCATGGTAACTAGCTTGTGGCTTCTTGTATCTAGAGGAAGAAGCTTGATCCTCTCTAATCTGGCCTGACTGGATCAGATCTTCTATTTTGGTTATAGTGGCGATGAGAACCTGAAAGTCTGGAAGATACTGGGTCCTTAGGTGACTCTGGTAAGGATAGAGCAAGTTCTTAACTACGATGTCAATCTGTTCCTACTCAGAAGGACGGTTAAGCATTTGTGTAGTCTTGCCTCTCCATCTAGTAAGGAATGAAGAGAAAGATTCCTAGACCCCTTATTTGTGTAACAATTCCTTTCAAACCTTGTAGAACCAGACATGAGATGTTGCATTCTGTGTGGAAGGCACATACAGGCATGCTTATTAGTACAAAACTAGTATCAAATGAAAACATAATATAGTGACTAAATACTCAGTTTATAATTCCGTTTAATGAATAGCACAAGTCTTAGTAAACAAACTTGCCAAAATAGTTTGGCTATAAGATTCGGGGAAAATTTAAAACCTTTAAAAGTAGTAATGGTAACCCATTAAACATTTTTGAAAAGTTTAGGCAAATCGTATAGAAAATTGCAAGAGTTCTCTTCGAAAATCCAATGAAAAAAGGAAAAATCCAATTAATTAAACATTATCAAGGAAAATAGTAAGGTTCTCAGAAGTCCTTTACACACATTTAATATTCCAATTCAATTTAACAAATCTCAAGAGGAACCATCCTCAAATCCAACTTTAATAGATTCCAAGATATCAAAAGTCTGATCTAAAAATGAAAGCCCAAGTCCATATGGAACAGTTCAAAATCCTCAAGGAGTCAATGGAATAAAAACAATTGTGCTTAGACAAAATACAAGCCCTATACAATCAAACCAATGCTCTCATTATTTTAAACCTAACACATCCCACGAGTCTGCAATAAAGACTCACTCAAATATGAAAATAGAAGTCTCTCTTTGGCTATAGGTACTTACGATCCACATAAAAAAAAACCTTAAACCTACTCGATTTAAAATACATCGCACTGGGTATAAAACTCAGTAGTACTCAACAATATATATGCAATCACATAGCATACAAGTATGGTTCATTGAAACCATATGCACTATATATATATATATATATATATATATATATATATATATATATATCATTTAGTACAACAGTCCACAAAGGCAACTTATTTCTCAAACAATCATGCAATATCATTTATATACAAGACAAGCATCGCATAAGAGCTTATTACATAATTTAAACATCTAAACCATGTCATAAGTATACATGTGCATGCACGAATAGTATCTCATAGTATGAATAGTTATGTACACATTTCTATAATAATTTGCATACTATATAACCATATGGATTTTATTATAACAATTTGCATGTTATATATTCACATACATTAGTTTATAGGTAACTCATGCTGCAATAATTTGTCCATTATAATTATTATCAACATTTTACTTATTAATTCAAATACTTAGGCCTTAATAGTGACAGAGGCAGAACAAGTAACAGAACGGTATTTGATGGGTGTTGAAACCACAAAAAATGATTCCTATTCTCCTAAACATATGTAATTTGTAGAAGTGGTGAGAATTGTTGAACCCTAGAGACTAATGTGGGCTGATTTTTAGTGTAGGACCAGTAATTAAATAATAAAATAAAAAGGGGTTTTTGATTATCGAAATAGTAATTAAAAGGCAACTAAAGTAACTAGAATTGAATAAAACAAAGGATCAAAATCAATGGAAAAAGATTAAGCCAAAGGCAATTCATAGTACAAAATCCTCTTGATGGATCATTGATACAAAGATCATTCAATAATTCAAAATACCGACAGGTTATAATCTTTGAACAAGTGTCTCCAAAAAATCTTTCTGAAATATTGGTTTAAACAGACAAACGCTAGAATAATTGTAACACCCTGACTCCAACCACCAAAGGAATTGTCCGCTTTGGATCAAGTCGGTTCCATCCCATACTAGATCGGCAAGAGTCGCACATTTTTTTCCCGTAGGTGAAATGAGGACTTCCCAGTAGGTCACGCATCCTAGGATTTCTATCAAGCGAGCACACTAAACCTTGGAGTTCTTCCAACTCTCCAGTCATTCCACCAAAAGGCACCTCTAATGATTAGTTACCCCCTTTTCGATATATGATCTGATTCATTCTTGTGTCCCGCATTCCACTACCCTAGCTAGCCTACCATCTTAGAAGCTCGCCAGGAGCCCTGCTCTACCCGCCCGCTTAGGATGGCTTTACTGGGTCGGGATGTCACAATAATTCCTAACTAGCAAACAACCCTAAACAAGCGACAAAATTAAATTTACTAGCAGCATAAAACTTGAAAGACCCTACCCTATTTAACAAACTTAATAAGCGAAGTTCATTTAAAATAGATTATGAGTTTTCATAATATAATCTAAAAGCCTAGTTACAATCAAATTATATTATTTGCTACTGAGTCAATTCAACTTTGGCAATATGAACCTAACTTCATTGATAGCTACATGTTTTCCTATTAGGTTGAACAATGGGTCCTATTTAACAAATAACAAGAAGATAAAAGAGATGGAGTTTCTCTTTAGATCCATTAATCACACAAAAATCATCGAAATTGAAGAAGAAAATTATTGCATTAAGATCTCACAATCTTGAAGATTTCCTACTTAAAATCAACCTTTGACTGAAATGAAATAAGGTTAGCCACTCATAGCTATGAAGAAAAGAATAAATCCTAAAAAGAGCTATTACTATATTTAAAAGTGAGAAGAGGAGATGGTCCCCTTTACAAACTTTATGATCCTATATATAATGGAGGAAAGGAAACCTAAAAACAAATATCTTTTAGAAAATATAAATATTTAAATTGAGCATCTATCCTGATCCCTTAAATGGCAGGCCAATTATATTTTAAATGATATTCTCATAGCTGGAAAAGATTTCCAACAGCTCTGGTCGCATCCAAGCATAAGTTCAAAACTTTCAAAAGGTTTTGTTCTGTTGTGGATCCACCTCTACAATATTTGCCCAAGTGCAATCTCAGAACTTCCAGGGGTTTTATTCTGCTTCGGACTGATATTCTCTCATGCTTGCCCAGGCATAAGTTCAAAACTTCTAGAAGGTTTTTCAGGAATCTAGCTCAAACTTGTTCCACTTCATCAAAAACTCCAGAAATCGATGTAACACCCACCGCCTAATCTCGGAGAACTAGACGGCGGATGCCACATTCGGTGCCGAAACACCGACCTATTCTACTAATTAACTCCAAAATACACATCAGAAGTAGTTATGTTTCCTTAATGAGGCAAGTAATTAAAATATAAAATATAGGTTTTAGGAAAAATCTTACGAAAAATAAAATTTTGCAAGAGCTTCCCTTAAAAATTAACTTGCCACACAAAGAAAATATACACACTTCCAGTATAATTTCTCCATACCCCAAATCTCCAATTCAATACAAACTGACATACGCACTTCTAAATATTTGTCCATTTTACTTAGGTTCTCTCATTAATATTATAATGCATTCATTTGAAGAATATATATATATACATCATTAATCATACACCACACATAAAATCAAGAATTAATATCTAATTGGCCATCGATTTCATTAAACATAATCTCAATATTTACAACTCCAACATTATTTATAATATGTCTATACATGCCACAGTCCACATCTCCATACATATCTTACTAAAAAATAAAGACTACTCTCTATTGCTTCACCTCCGATCTTCAGGTAGCATCCACCGTTCACAACTTGCCCGTGATAAAAATCAATATGCTGAGTGGAAGACTCAGTGGTGCTAAATAATTATAATATAAGGTAACCAGGCAATAAAACACAACACCTTTTAAAAATAAATATTCAAATCATAAAATATATCAAACACCGAAAATGTGCTAATTAAATATAAATATTTTGGATAAACATAAAGAAATCCACATCTCATAAATTTTTACTAAACTCAGTATAATTTAGAAAATATCACAAATAACATTATTTTTCTGGTTTCTTATAATGAGATAAAATTCCATTTTTATTTTATTAAGGCTCGTACTAACACCGAAAGAATGTAAGCAAATTCGATCGTGGCCTATGGAAGCGCCACCCACCAATCACACAATCGTGGCCTATGAAAGCACCACCCACCAATATCACACTCGTTGCCTATGGAAGCACCACGCGTGGCTTGTGTAAATGTGCAAGCACTACCACAATAATAAGCGTGTTCGCCTATTTATAAGGGCTGATAACCCAAGCATATGATCATAGCTCCACCAAATATAATGGGCTGATAACCCAAGCATGCTCACATATCAATCAAGGATAGTAGAGCCAAAATAATTTCATTCTTTCACAAATAAATCTCATTTCTCACCCACCATTTCTTATTCAAAATCATTTCATAATTAACACCTTTTATTTCAAAATATTTCTACTTACAACTTAAGAAAATTACCACATTCTCTTTTTTTATACTTAATAAAATAAATTCAAAT
>CANUEX010006881.1:0-27407 GCA_948099535.1 Jatropha multifida
TAGTGACGCACAGTGTTTTTCAAAAATATCCGATTCGGGTCTAATTTAAATTAATTCGGTCCAATTAAAGAAATATTGGTCCGATTTTATTCAATTAACGGTTATTCAATAAATTTTCGGGCGAACCAAAATGATTTTCGATTCCCATAATATTAATATTACGTGGCGTAATATTATTGGCTAATAATTTACAATTTAAATTTAAATGGGAATGTTTCGAAATAAAAATTTCAGGGTATTATAACGGGCATGCTTCAAAGTATTGTTTTGATGTAAAGGAGAGTATTTCTGATTATAAAAAAAAGAGAAAGAAATAGTGATATTTTTAAAACATATTTTTAATATTTGTTAAAGTTTTTTTTTTAATTATGTCTTGCTTCTGATAGTCTCAACGCTAGGCATTTTGATGCGTTGATGGGATTGTGACTTGCGTAGTACAACATTACTACAATCTTGGAAAGTCAACGCTGTACTACAAAGAAGCAAATTATTGGATGTATCTGTAAGAGTTTGTATGCTTTTTATATCCCTTTTAGCATATAACTAATGCAAACCCTCCCAAGCCAAGAAAGGAAACTCCATGGCTCATTCCCAGAAAACTCCCAAGTCAACCCTATTCATTATTTCTCTTATATTTCTTCAATTCTCCTTGATCAACGGCCATGGAGGTGATGATCATGAAGATGGTAGTAACAATGAGGAAACAGATTTGCATGCAAAAGGGTTAATCTTGGTGAAAATTTGGTGCTTAATGATTCTTTTTGTAAGCACTTTTGTGGGTGGTGTCTCTCCATACTTTTATAGATGGAATGAGAATTTCCTTCTTTTGGGTACTCAATTTGCTGGTGGGGTTTTTCTTGGAACTTCACTCATGCATTTCTTGAGTGATTCTAATGAGACTTTTCAAAGTCTTACGACCAAAGAATACCCTTTTTCTTTTATGTTAGCGTCTTCTGGGTATCTCTTGACTATGTTGGGTGATTGTATAGTGATCTTGGTTACAAAGCGTAGTAATAACCATAGAGAATCTAGAGTAGTGCAAGTTGAAGAAGGAATAGCAAATGATAATAAGGAAGCAATTGAAGCTCATGAGCTCAACCCAGTTTTCTTGAAGACCACTTCTATTGGTGACACAATATTACTAATTCTTGCTTTGTGTTTTCATTCAGTTTTTGAAGGTATTGCTGTTGGAGTTGCAGGTAAGTTAATTATTTCTTTTTCACTTTTAATTGTTGAAGGTATATGTTAATTAACTTTCATAGATCTGATTAGGTTCAGCTACTACTAATTAACAATCAATTGATGTATTATTGGTTTAATCACTATCCATTTTCTTTATGTTCAGAAAAAGGTACTATTTCCATATATTTGATCACCCATCTACATAGAATAATTGGATCTTCCTCTATCAAAAGGCCTTATATATAAATTTACCCCTTAAATTCATGCAATTTTCTCATAGCATCCTTAAATTTGCCGGGACCTATTATAACTCACACTTTCACACTTCATTAATAACTATGTTATTTTTTGAAAGTTATTTCATTTCAGCGATAGTCACAGTTATTACTAAAATGTGAAAATATAGTCATGATAGGTACCCTCCTGCAAACTCGGAGGTGTCACAAAATAAATCGCGTAAATTTTAGTGGCAAATCTATGCATTTTGCCGATGTCAAAATAAAAATGACACCATTTTCATGAATTATTGACAAATGACCTAATTATGTCTTTCATTTGAGTTACTTCTATGTTTAGAATAACTTAATTTCACATATAGTTTCTTCTTGTGGTTTATACTTTATATATATGTAGCAAAATTAATTAACCAAGCTTGAGTTGCTAGTCTCTTATATGTATGTGTATATATGACAAATGACCTAGTTTTCTCTTTATAGATACTAAGACAGATGCATGGAGAAATCTTTGGACAATATCATTGCACAAAATCTTTGCTGCCATAGGAATGGGAATTGCACTTCTTAGGATGCTTCCTAAGAGACCATTGACATTAACAATGGCATACTCTTTTGCCTTTGCTATTTCAAGTCCCATTGGAGTAGGGATAGGTATTGCTATTGATGCTACAACTCAAGGCCCAGTTGCTGATTGGGTTTATGCTATTTCTATGGGACTTGCTTGTGGGATTTTTACTTATGTTGCTATCAACCATCTAATAGCTAAAGGTTACAAACCACGAGCTAATTTGTTCTTTGACACTCCATTCTTCAAGTTTCTTGCTGTTCTTCTTGGTGTGGGAGTTATTGCTGTTGTTATGATTTGGGATTAACTAATTTCTTAAGTTGTCTTGTGTTTATTATATGTTACATAGATTGTATGGGAAGAGGTCAATTACTCTCAATTAGAGCATCTCTAATGCCAATGTAGGTTATGATTGATGTATCGTATGAAATAAAATGTGTGAATATATATTCATAGACGTTGAATTTTTTTTACATCTCAGTTTGATATATCAAATAGACATAGCATAAGAGAGCATTTTTTTTTAAATTTCCATTTTACTGATGTGCTAAATTTTTTCATTTTTCATGTAATTAGTGCTGTAAAAAAATGATTTGTTGTTATAATAAGCTGAATTACATCAAATTAATCAATATTTTGATTTTGTTTGAGAAATGTAGAGGATATACTTAGGAGTAGACTACAAGGAGTGTGGTTGTTGCACCCATAAATTCAAACACACCTAGCAATTGGCTAGTGTACTCCTTTAATTAACTCTGTTGGCTATGGTGACTTCATGACTAAGCTTGAGTGATTAATTGTTTATTTACAGAAAATAACTTACTAAACAACCTAATCATTTATGCCATCCCTTTCTTGCTTGGAAGAAAGTTGATCCAGTGTCTTGTCTATTTTCTTGGCTTTAATAACATCTTAAGGCTCTGTTTGGTTGTTTCTTATTCAATCACTAACAAATTTACAAGTCCACTTAGCCATTCAGCCATGAAAATGATTAGAATATATATTGGCTTTAATTCATTGACAAGAATTAATTTTGTTTATATATATAATTCCTATTATGGTCCAATATTCAATATGTTCTTTGGTATATAATTCATTTCCAATATTTTTTATTTTATTTATAAATTTAAATTTGTGTTTGGATTAACAAAAAGTGATTTGAATTTTACGAATTCAATTTTATGAATTTAAATATTATTAAATCAAATTCTATGAAGAGAAGTTATAAGATTAAACAATTCAAAGATTATGACAAAATTATCCATCTTCTTAGACTACTATAATTATTATATTAATGATATTTTAGAAAATAAAAGTAAAATGAATTTTTAATTTTTAAATTTATTTTAATTATAAAAAAAATATATTGATGGCTGGTTCTTATTCTTTTTCAGATATTACAAATGTAATAGGAGCATCCGATGATAAAAGGGTAATTTTAAAATCATCGTCTCATTGTTATTAAGAACAAATCAACTCAAATGATTCTATTTCTCAATCTTTTTGAGTTGCTCCTACGGAACTAAGAGGTCAAAAAGATTGTGGGAAATAATAATTAATAATTAATGTAATTCAAATAATTTTTATCTAACTACAAGAAATTAGCCGCAGATTAGTGTTTTGCCAAGCTTTTTGACACGGCAATTAGGGAGTGCAGTGGGTTGCATGTCTTTTCTTAGAGCCATTCGTACAGGCAAAGTATTTAGGAATTTGCTTAGTTTGGTATAGTGAAGTTTCTCCCTGCATGCAACCAACTTTGTCTTTTACAGTAAATTTTCTTGAGAAGGATTTCCATGAAAAGGGTTTCTTTGGTGAAGTAAAGAAAGCAAATTGCTACGACCTTTCGATCAAAGCTAACGATAGGAGAAATTTAATGTCCGAGGATAAAGAAGGGTCCACTATTACAAGGACAGACAAATCAAATAATTAACTTTGATTACACTCTAAATTTTATCTTATTACCTGATTAAACCCTAAAAAACCAAACACACCCTTTATATTAACCCATATAAAACACCCTCTTCACTGATCTTACTGATATCATATTATTAGAACACCAAGAGAATTGAATTAGCTGATAACAAGTTCTTGCCCATTAACTAAGCAGATATGGGTGCTTCAGTTCCTTTACTGGCACCATTTCTTGTAGCACTTCTATGGACTCTTCCTCCTGTTGCCATTGCGGGGATTACTAGGCACTACAAGTTTAATGTATGTAATGTACTAATTAATTGAGCTTTCTTTAATTAGAATTTGTAGGATTAAATTGAGTTTCTAGGTCGGAGAAGTATAGGATATTATGCATTTGTTTGTGTTTTTAATTGTATTGCTCTTGATATGTCATATTCTTGCAGATAGTATCGACCAATGTCACAAGATTGTGTACTACAAAAAGCATGGTGACGGTGAATGGCCAGTTCCCTGGGCCTACGATTGTTGCAAGAGAAGGCGATCAACTTCTGGTGAAGGTGGTCAATCATGTTTCTAGCAATGTCACCATCCATTGGTATGAAAAACCATTATTGTAAATCTTCTATATATGTCTATATTAATGAATGAAATATGAAATGTAAATCTTCCAACAATGAAATAAAATTTAAAACCAATGTATTAAGATTTGAAATATGCAATGTTAAACATTTGCTTATTATAATTCATCTTATGTGATTAAAACAGGCATGGGATTCGACAAATTCAGACAGGATGGGCAGACGGACCATCATATGTCACACAATGCCCTATTCAAACAAACAATAGTTATGCGTACAATTTCACAATTAGAGGACAAAGAGGAACTCTTTTATGGCATGCTCATTTCTCATGGCTTAGAGCTACTGTTTATGGACCCATTGTCATTCTCCCTCTAAGAAATTCTTCCTACCCATTTCCCAAACCCTACAAGGAATTCACAATCTTGCTCGGTAATTCTAATTAATTTATGAATCCTCTTTTTTAATTGGATGAAATGAAACTGAATCTCTAAATTACATTCAAATTAACATTTAAGTCTTTTTATATTTGAAAAATAATTATAACGTCTTTAATTTATACTTCTATCTTATTATTTAGTAATTCCGTTCGAAAAATGAGCTATTTACCGTTAATTAGATATGTTTTTTGAATGAAAAATGTTCACTTTTTAGACAGAAAAAATTTATTTTTTGGACGGAAGGACATGATAGTGAGATAAATGATAAGTTAAAGATGTCCTAGTTATTTTTCAAATGTAAAAAGACTTAAACACCACCAAAATAATTTAGGCATCTAGTTATGCTTTACTCTTTTTAATTTCTTGCATTGAGTTTACATTCTTATAGCTTCTCTAACCCTAATTAACCACTAATCAACTTTATATCATTCAATTAACTACAGGAGAGTGGTATAATACTGATCCTGAAGCCATCATTAATCAAGCTTTGCAAACGGGAGGTGCACCTAATGTCTCTAATGCCTACACTATTAATGGGCTTCCAGGCCCATTATATAATTGTTCTGCAAATGGTACTTTACATTATTGCCTTACGTTTAGGGACTTGGTTATATTTTACCCTTAGATAATATTCATTAAGTAAAGTCATTCCAGTCGTTTTTTTTTTTTCTTATAATTTTTACTGAAGGAAAGGCCTACACATGAACAATTTCATGCAGATACGTACAAATTAACAGTGAAACCAGCGAAAACATATCTTCTAAGAGTGATTAATGGAGCAGTTGATACAGATCTCTTTTTCACTATAGCAAATCACAATTTAACTGTGGTTGAAGCTGATGCACGTTATGTGCAACCTTTTGAAACAGACATTTTGCTAATTTCAGCAGGACAAACCACAAATGTGCTTCTTAAGACCAAACCCATTTACCCAAATGCCACATTTTTTATATTAGCTAGACCATATTCAACTTCTCAAGGTCCAATTGATAACTCAACTGTAGCTGCAATTCTTGAATATGAAATCCCTTTAAATAGCCCCAAACCCATTTCAAAATTTCCAATCTTTACTCCTTCTTTGCCTGAAATTGATGACACAAACACTGCTATGAGCTTTGTTACCAAATTTCACAGACTGGTTAATTCTCAGTTTCCTGCTAGTGTGCCTCAAAAAGTTGACCAACAATTTTTCTTCACTGTAGGTTTAGGAACCAGCCCTTGCCCTCAAAATCAAACATGTCGAGGGCCTAATGGATCAAAATTTGCAGCTTCTGTTAACAATATTTCTTTTGTTCAACCTAGAAGAGCAATTCTTGAATCCTATTATTTGAACCAATCTAATTATGGGGTTTATACTACTGGTTTTCCAAGATTTCCCCTAACTCCATTTAATTATACTGGAACCCCACCAAATAACACTTTTGTTACAAATGGGACCAGAGTTGTGGTTCTTCCATTTAATGCTAGTGTGGAAGTAGTTCTTCAAGACACAAGTATTGTTGGCAATGAGGGTCATCCTCTTCATCTTCATGGTTATGATTTTTATGTAGTTGGTCAAGGATTTGGAAATTTCGATCCTTATACTGATCCTAAAAATTTTAATCTCGTTGATCCTGTTGAACTCAACACTATTGGTGTGCCCGCTGGCGGATGGGTGGCTATTCGTTTTTTCGCTGATAATCCCGGTGAGTATTCCTCTAATAGTTTCTTTCAAACCAATTTTAATTGAAAAACCTAACTGTCATATATGTATCCAACGACTGAAATAGAGGTAGCAGCAGAAGCAGAAATGAAAGTTGGAGGACGAAAAATTTTTTCAAAAAAATTTTTAGGGTAGGGACAGGGCCATCCCCAGCCACCCTCTCCCTCCACCATTCTACACAGTAAAATGTATTATTGTCTTCATCCAAAATATATGTTAGTGGAAGCTTTTTCTTGTAGTCGATTAAAGGAGAATTTTGGGTCAATTAAACTCATTTTTTATTATTTTTTTAATATTTATATATTTTTAATAATAACAAATTTTAAAATAAGAAGATTTATTTTTATATTTCAAACTAATTAAACTAAAATGTTAAATAATTTCTTAATAGTGTAGAAGCAATTTTGCTATTGTAGTATAAAAATATATATTTATTATTTAAACATTTGAAAATAAAATTTTTATCTAAAAAGAAATAAATAAAGAGATGATGGATTTTGACAGATTCAAATTTAAATGATTGATTCATCATTTAATATATATATATATACACATATATATATAAAAAAATAATTTATTTATAAAACAAAAGTAAATTTATTATATTATTATAAATACAAAAAAAAACTTGCATAATATTACCAAGAGACGAAAGTCGAAGCAATGGACTTTCTAGGTACACCTAAATCTACCGTGGCACTCAAAATCTTTGGAAAAAAATTTTTCTAGATCCGATTTATCATCCCACCTATGAAATAAGTAAATGAAATTCAGAATGTTCTAAAAAGTGTTTTAATTTTATCATTTTCTTTAAAATAGGCGAGGTCTAGATAAATTTTTTCCAAATCTTTTATAATATTTTGATTAAGTTTTTTCACCCAAAAGAAACAATAATATATAGAAAAACAAATTTATTATTCAGACATATAATGAGGTATGTTTTATTTATTTATTTATTTATATACTAAAGTGGGTGGTAATTATGTGTATGACACAGGAGTATGGTTCATGCACTGCCATTTTGATGTGCATTTGAGTTGGGGCTTGAGTATGGTATGGATAGTCCTTGATGGAGAACTTCCAAATCAGAAGCTGCTTCCTCCACCGTCTGATCTTCCAAAGTGTTAGATCAATAATTTTTTAGATTTTTGCTTTTGGGTCTGTCTGTCTGTAGCCTTAACCAACGTTTTGTGTTGGATTCCAAATCGTTTCTTATTTTGTTTTGTCGTTTGGCTTTTATTTGTCAATAATTTTGCTACTTTAGACAATTCTATTACTAGAGATACAATTTCATTCGTGGCGAGAAGATTTTCTCCAGGGATAAAGTTAGGTGTTGAAGTGCTTATTTTTATACCAATCATCAGCCGTTGAATCAAAGTCTTTCATCTGATTCAATTGTTGATGATTCAGTTTATGCCTATTAAGTCATTCTTAATATAATTAATTTATCAACATATTCAATTTAATTTCTCTAATAAATACCCTAAAAATATTAAAAGGAAGAGTAATATTTCTTGATGCACAATAAAATTTCATATCTACACATATAAAAATGATTTATGAATATATTATCCTAACTATATAAAAAATAAATCCCTCGAATGATATTTTTTTTTATTTACTAAAAATTTTTTTATACCAAATCTCCAAACTAGATTCTAAAATTCAAAATCTTGCAAAATCATAAATAAATAAATATTTTTTTCATCTTTTTTTTTTCTTTTTCCAAAATATTATGACAGTAATAAACTTTTTGGCAGCTTCTTGTAGTATTTCCAGGAATTATACAGTCTGAGATACCCCACGAAGGGCAAATTGATTCCCATACATAGTTCCCACTTACAGAAATCACATGGCTACTCTGACAAAATTTTGAAATAAAAATCAAAATAAAAGAATGCATACAAAATTTACTGTTCACATAATGATCTGGTAATGTATTGCAATATCTATATGTATGCATTTGATGCTAAGTGTGGATTTTACACTTAAAAAATGACAAATCAACCAACAATTTTAGGAAAATGAAGCAGGACTTAATCAAAAACCCTAATTTTCTTTTGAATTTTGATTTCTTGTTCTTGTTCTGATGGGAAGTTTCTCTATCCTCTACGTGTGTAGATTGTCAGTTATTCACTTTTATTACTGCCTATTTAACTTGTTGCCAACCACATTGATTCTTTGTGGAAGCTTTGAGAATGCAGCCACAAAGATTCAGGTGCTGTTTTATCACACTTTAGTAGAAATAATATTGCGAATGGTCCCTTCCTTTATTCAATTGGATCAACGATCCATCTCATGATTTACAATTTAATTCCAACCCAGTTATATATCAATTTTCTTATTTTACAAATTAATTAATGTAGATTAATTATGGTTCTAGGGTTCGATTTTATCTTTTGGACATGTATAATATTTTAAGGGAACATTTGATTGCCGAAATCTCTTTCGAAGATTAAAATTTTAACATTTGATTGATATAAGAATTCTTATTTATAATTCTTGAATATATGAAATTTTTCGATACATTTCCTAATTTCCATATGCAGCTGTCTAATTTCTTTCAAAATATAATTGATATATCTATTTTATTATTAGTTATATCAATAATGTATGTGATTTATGGTAAATAATTAAGTTTCACATAATTTTACTTTGATGCTTGCTAACTACTCGATGCTTATGATAGTGGGACTGCCACTAGTGCTAATTCAAGATTTATTTTTTATAGAAAAATGTAATAAATAATTAAATTTCTTATTACTTGCATCAAGTATCGTAGACCTGACTATCTCTGGTTGCTCTTAGAGGCAAACGGGCTGGCCTGAAGGAATTTGCATTACACAGGATTGAATACATTAGCTAAGTCTTGATGATTAACTCCGCAGGTATTTTTTGAATAAATATCTTATTTATCCTTTGAATAATTATGTTAATAGAAATTCAATCCAGTGTGTGTGTGTGTGTTTTTTTTTTAATTTTTTTTAATGTTTGAAGGTAGAAAGATGAGTCACATTCCCAATGCAGATCCAATTGCTAATAATGTCTACTACTTCCATACTACATTCTGGCAGTACCAACAGGTGAAAGGAATCTCTCTCTCATCAAGTCAAAACAAACAAGAAAACAGAAAATTAATCAAAAGAAAAAAAAAAAAAGGATAAATAGTAGAAATTAGAAAAAAAAAATTGTTTCTAACTACTGAACTTGATCAGGATATCAATAATTACTTAATTACGATCAAGATTTTGATAATTATTGCAAGCAAATAACAAAAATAAAGAAAGAAGGAAAAAAAATGTATTTAATTAGGAGTTCATATTGGATTAATGTATTTAATGATATAGCTTTCTTCAAATATCTTAATTACAAATTACAGCTTCTAATTAAAAGTTGGAGAAAAAGAAAAAAGAAAAAAGTCTCTATATAACCAATCTCTCTTCTTGATTGGTTGGTAGCAAGAAAATTTATGAGTTCCAAATCAAACCCAACACCCATCTCTCGAAAAACAAAAGGAAGTGAAGATTCATATATCTAATAAATTTCCAATTATCTCCTTATAGTTTTTCAAGAATCTCCATGCTTATGCCAACAAACAAGCATTGCAACACATCTTCTCATGATATAGAATCTTGCTTTCTGTTCTTTGGCTAAGCTACTACACTTTCTTGTAATGGAAGAGTTCTTTTGAGAATAACCTCTTGGAAGAGGACATTTGTTATTACTTGGAGATGAGCTTTTTAGTGAAGAGCTTCTTTTAAGTGAAGAACTACTCAGTAGAGGTGATTTTGAAGAAGATGAACTCTTTGTTGAGAAACTCCTAACAAAAGACGAAGAAGATGATGATGATGATGAACCTTCTTTCTTTGATGGCTTCCACTTCTCATCCATGTAAATAAAACCCACAAATTGGATATGATACTTCTTAATTTGTGTCTATGTGGTGTTTTTATGTATCACAGAGAGAGAGAGAGAGGAAGGAAAGCTTATAGTAAGAGAATTGTGATTCTGGGCTATAGTGGGGCTTTGTTATTATATATAGGGAGTGTCTATTATCACACTATAAATCTCTTGCATGTACGCCTTCAAAAAATTATAATTTGAGAAATTGACACACAAATAAGAAAATTTAAACATATTTCAAATTTTATATTCCAATAATAATATTACACCATAAAAAAATATAGACTCAAAACAAGCAACGTATTCTTTCTCTGCGATCTAATTTGAATTTTAAAGACAGATTATCATAAGTATTAATAATTTTAATTTGTTGGCATTGAGACATGAATTTTTTTTTAGTTCTTACCTCCACGTGTCCATGCTATATCCGTTTAACGGTCCACGGACTGATTAATCCTCGTTTACATTGTATTAAGACGATAACATACTCATAGAAAGAGAGAGAGTAGGATTAGTGAGTGACCTATAGACAGTTGTTAGCTGGTTTTGTAGGGGAGAGGTTGTACCCATTGTTCCACTAAGGACAGGATTGGTTTAATAATTGAAATGTTTTACTACATTTGTTGAAACCAGGAGCATGCTCTTTCTACAGTTCTAAATTCTAATTGGCTCCCTTTTTTCCTGCCTTTGAATCTTTTTTTAATTCATTGAAGGAGACCAAAAGACCGAAATAATACTACCAACTGTGCAATATGAATAGTCCTTCTCTTGACTCATCAATTTAGTGAAAAAAATTGTAGTTGAAAAAATTCAAATTTGAGATTTTCTATTTCTCATATAGTAAGAAGACTCTAAACTATTGGCAATTTTGAAGGCAGTTGAGCTATTTAGTCATTCTAGATACTATTCTCGACCTTTAATTATTGAATCAGACTAAAAAAAAATGCAATTTTGTGGATTTCTCAGATAGATAAACGCCCTTGACAATGGTAGGTTCGTTTTAATAAGCTTGACTCTTTATTATCTTTTTTGATCAAAGTGGATTTTAAGCACGTAAACAGAGAATGCAGTCAATTTGCATATTGTTTAGCTAAAAAGAGTGTTGATACTGCGGAACCTTTTGTGGCACGGTTTTAAGTTCATTGCTTATGTATTCTTTTATTTGGATACTGGTCTAGTTGTTTTATTCTTATCTTAAGAAAAAATACTGTGATTTTCTGCTTTTGGATATATTACTGTATATTTCTTCCAGATTTTTTCACTTAACTTTTTTAGGCTAGGTTTGGGTGTATTGGAAAGTGTATTGACTTGGGTTAGTTGTCTGGATTAATTAAGTTTTTCCTGGCCTATAAATAAAAAAAATTCATTTGCTGATAAAAAAAACTAATCAAACTTTATTGGTTTTTCTAAAATTTAATTACATATGATCTAATATAGAGAATTGACGTCATAAAAATAAATAAGTGCATGATAGAAATAATTACTTCGCTTTTATTCAAATAAATCCATGATTTTAGCTAATCAAAAATTAAAGTTTAAATTTGTACCCATAAAAATAAAGTTAAAATAAATTCAAAAAATAATGTAATTATGATAATTTCATAACTGTTTTTATTAATTTGCCTCATCGGTTCTATTTGGAAATGATATGAATAAATAATGATGCAGTGAAAAATAAGATAAAAATAGGTGTCATAGTATAAAATATTAAAAATTAGGGAGGATAATATTTCATGAACTCTTAATTTAAATTTTATACACATTTTTATATTCGAGCAGGATTGTTATTTAAATTTTGAACCCTTAATTTTACAATATATTGCTAATGTTTCCTCTTTATTCTTCCTTTTCTCTTGGGATTCTTTTTCTTGATTTTCACTAATTTAATTTAATTTAACCACATGAGATTGTACTATTTTCACTATCTTTTATACGTGTAAACGTTGGAATTTTAGATTCACATGCACATGTAACCATTTGAATGGTCAGAACTAATTAAGAAACATTAATTATTATTATTTATTAATAATTATTAAAATTTAAAATTAAATAGAATCAAAAATTAAAATAATTCACTATAGAAAGTTGTTCTGCAACTCACCATGTGATGAAAATATTGATATGTGCTCTGCTTCTTCTGGCGGACGACAAACTTCAAGATTGTTCTTCTTAAATGCATATTATAACATTGCTAATTAATAATTATTATTTAATGCTAGACCGACCATGATCAAATGTTTTTGTTTTTCCTTTCTCAATTTTTTTTTATTTTCCATTATGTTTAAAATTTTTATTCTGAAATTATTAAAAAATATTAAACGTTTGTATTATATTTCTTAAAATATGTATAAATGTATTTTTGTTCTACATGGTTCCTATGTTATATATACACTAATTTTACAAATTTTCTTTAATTAGATATGTAGCCATTGAAAAATAATTAATCCTATTAAATATATTTATAAATGTTAATTAAAATTATATATGTGAAACCCCAAAAGTTACGAGATAATTGACCGGTCAAAATATGCTTGTCAACATAAGAATTGTGTAAATTGTTTAATTATAAAATGGGTTTTGCATATTAATTAGATAATTTTATTTCTAAAATTACCCATCTCCATGTGAGCTTAACACAGGATTTCAATCATAGTTAAGAGAATATTTGACCCCACCAGAATTTTTGAATCAAATCGGAATTAAAATAAATATTTTCTCTTTCAAACTAACTATGTTTAGTGCATGTGATTGTGACATAAGATCATATGACTGAGGCTATTATGACAAAAATCATAAAACCCATGAAATCCCATAAATCATAAAATGGTTCGAAAACTGTTCAAAACCAGTTCAATTTCGGCTTCACATTTCTTATAATTAAAACCGCCAGTTTTAAAATCGAAAAAGACGATTCGACAATCATAGTTATGCTTACTCATACATCAAAATACACACATTTTTATACAATGAAAAAAAAATTAAAGCCTCAAAAAAAAAAAAAGAAGACCCATATTATCATTGTATAATACCCAAAGAGTTAGCCTAACGAAAATCACACTAAATAAATTTTTGGCGGTCTTGAGTTCAATTCTTAGGGGCATTTAAGCAAATTAATTAATCTCGTTTGGTCTTAAACCCGCTAGTACTCATGGATCATAATCCTATGTGTATTGAAAATTTATTCGATGCATGTTGAAAATTTGTTCCGTCCATGTAGATACCACCCCACAAAATTGTTGAGTTAAATCTTAAATGGCATAAATACATAAGCTTGAATTGTTGGTCAAATAATGTCTAGATCCTTTTCTAATCAATTAGGATTATAAATAAATTAGGAATTTTACAATTTTGAAAATAGTTTAATATAATTGGCCCAAAAGCTTTTTGGTATCTTTTCAAGTCTTTAAAATTGCACCATATAAACTTTTTGGAGCCATACTTAAAATACATACAAAAATTTTGACTTGTGCTGTAAAGGATATGTAATGTAATGGGAAGCATTGTTATGGGTATTTCTTGAAGAACATAACTAAATGATCTCATCTCAAGACTCAATATTTTGATTGGTCAAAAGAATTGAATAGATGAGTCAAAATCTAGTCACATGGCATGTTGTGTTTGGTGTACAGTGTACCATGTATTTTTTAACTTTATTTTTAAGACTCTTTGGGCATAGCAAAGTTTTTGCTTAATCATGTGGGCTTGACAAGGGAGAATATCACCACTTGGAAGACCCACATGGAGACATGTGACCTACACAAGGCATGGTCAGGGTAAGGGAGGAAATGGCCTAAAAGATAATAAACACTTCTGCAACACTTTTTTAGTATTTTTTAGCTTAGAAATTAAGATAACATTTCGTAGAAAGTTAATTTATGTAACGTTTTTTTTTTAAACTATTGAAATAGCTAACAGTTAAATCCTATTAAAGCAACTAATTTTACCGAAAATATCTAAATAAAAACTTACAGGTCAAAAGTGTCAATAATTTTGTGTATTAGTTTATAACTAACAATTAGTTGAGTCTTAACATTTCACATTGTTATTTGAGTATTATTCTTGTTGACAGCAGTTTAGGGACACAAGTCACAGTAGGCTTGTAAAATAAGGGTAGGGCTCCCCAAGTTTGCTTTGAATTAGCGCTAGTGGGTCGGTGCGCACAAGTACTTGGTACTAACTGGGCTCCACTTGTTTTTTTTTTGTCTTGGAATTTAAGCCCGCAGTTTTGGAATACAATTGGGCCTAGAGGTATTTCAATTTTCAAAAATCATAATGGAAGGACAAAATGTTTATGAAAATTATAATTGAAGGGCTTAATACTTAATTTAATTATAATTTAAGCATTAATTTTTCCACTCAATTGATAATTAAAAGAAGCTATTTTGAATAGAAAGAACAATGTATTAATGAAATCATGAGTTAAGGATCTCATAGTTAGTTTTTAAAAATAAAAATTCTCATATGTTAACTCAAGAACCAATTTATTTTTTTTCTTTTCCTTTATTTCTTTCACTAGCGTTAGGGGTGAGCAAATGAACGACTGAACCGAATGCACAATATAAATTCATATTTTTTTCTTTTTCTTTTATTTTTTTTACAATCATTTTTTTTCTATTTCTTTTTTTCCCCTTCTTTTGCTTTGTCTTTCTTTCTTGTTCTTCTTCTTCTTAATTATTCTTCATGTTCACTTTCTTTTTTTTTTTTCCTTTTCTTATTCTTCTTCTACTCCTTTTGCTTTTTTACTTCTTCTCCTTCATGTTTTTATTTTTCTTTTTTTTCTCTCCTTTTCCTCCATTTTTATACCTTTTTCCTCTTCTTCTTTTTCTAGTTCTATTTTTCCCTCATTCTTCTTCTCTTTCTTGTCCTTCACCTTCTTTTTTTTTTCCTTCATCTTATTTTTCTTCTTCTCCTCCATTTTCATTTTTCTACTTCTCTTTCATCTCCTTTTTTTCTTCATGTCCTTTTTTTTTTTGTTCTCTTCATTACTTTTTTACTTGTTTTCTTCTTCCCTTTTCATGTTTATAATTAACTAGACGAAGGGTCGTGCATTGCACGGTTAACTTTATTACAATTCAGTTATTCTCACGTAATTACAAGAAGCTTTTATATCTTTTAAAGGATAAGATTCATCATTTCAAGTCTTTATTTATGAACGTTGTTAATGATTTTATTTTTTTAATTTCTCATCCAATCACCGCTCAAAGAAGCAATGTCTTAATTTAATTTTGCTTACTTAAAAATGGTTGGCATTACAACGGTGATGGCAAGGACTAGATTAGTCATTACACTTATTGCAGTTGAAGAGATTAAGTAAAATCCATCAAGATATGTATTTTGATGAGTTCACATGAAACATCATAACAAATTGTGATAATATTAACTAAAAAGATTAGTAATTAATGGTTGACATGCCCAATAATATAAGCAATTAAAATACATGAAAAGCTCTATAACCAATGGAGATTTGCATGAACTTGTCCGATAAAATTAATAAATCAATTCAGATTTATTAGAAGTAAGATTAAGAAGTCTTAATTATTTATTTAAATATATTTTATTTAAAAAATTAGAAAAAAAATTAAAAAATTTGGAAGCCATAATTTTTAAGCTTTAATATTATATATTTAAAAATGTCTAAATTGATTATATATTCACTAATTTATTAATTCAGTTTTAGTTAAACTCCAGCTCCTGTGATAAATGAAATTTTTTTATTTAAAATTCCTTTAATTCATGTTCTACACCTTTTTTAATCTTAATATATATCAATTAAGTTATGATAATCAAGTCGATAATTGCAATAAGATTTATCGACCTTGGCTCAATGACTATCATTTCAAGAAATCATACAATATTAAAATTCAAAATAATACAAAAATTCAATTAAATGAATAAAATTATTTAAAAAAAATTAAAAATAATGAAAAATTTATTTTTCAAACCTTTTTTGATGAGCGATGCTATCAATGGAAAAAAAACAATTTAAATTAAATTAAACCAAGTAATGAAAATTAAATTAAAATCACAATTAATTAAACCCTATATAATTTAAATCACATTTAGTAATCAAATTAAATTAAAAAAACTTGATTTGAATTAAATTATATCACAATTGAATTCAGATTAAATTTAAACTAGTTAATATGGACTAAATTAAATCGTGTTTGATCAAATCACACTTTGTCACACTATGAATTAGATAAATTAAGATAATCTAAGAAGAATAATATTCATACACATTGAAATGTATTAGATTTTCTTTTTTTTTTCTTATTTTGAATAGACCATTTTGAATAGTAAGGACTATTAACGCTTAAGATTACAGGGCACGGCTAGCTGACGGAGTATTAAAATAATATTAAAAGTGGGACTCATACATACAATTACAAAGATAAGGTACATGTGGGTCCCGTTTTTAATGTTATAAAATAAATGTGGATCCACTTTTAATATTATTTTAATACTCCTGTCATTTAGCATTTCCCAATATTATATTTGTCAACTAAAATGTCATGATCAAGGATCATAACGAGCCAAATTAGCACTGGTGTTTATATAATTATAAAGAGAAGCACGCTAGTTTTGAAAGTAAACATTTGTTGGAAAAGAATTCCTAAGATATAGGGCTTGTAGATAATCATGGAGGTAACAGCTCCAGGAAATAAAGAATTATAATTAAAAAGATTTTTGCACATTACCTTCCTTTCAATTCCCCTTTCTCAAAGCCTATTCTACAATACATGAAAGATAAAACTTAAATGTTAGAAAAATTTCTCCTTAAGCAAAATAATTTCCAAAATGAAACTCAGTTTCGTACCTACAATCGAGTTTAAGCCTTCAATGGCGGCTTTCTTCTCTTTTAAAAATTTCTTATGGTTGACTCAGTTATATATTTACAGTACAAAAATTTCTCGTAGAAAAATACAGTACAAATATTCAACTTACCAGAAATATATATGTAGCTACCCTGTCGATAAAGAAAAGTTGAGCCCACGGCCAGCTCCAGTGCCTCTCGAAGCATAACGGAGAATATTCAGATTATGTGTAAAGTTAAACGAATATGGACCTAGACATGACATATCGTGGTTAAACCAAAAAAGAAAAGTTGCAGAGTAAAACAGACAAACATCACATATTAACCAAAAAATCAACTATTTCTGCTTTTATTCTAATCTTGTAAGTACATATAACCAGTGTACTAGAAATCGTTATTTCTTATGGCCTGAAGATTCAAGAATAGTCATTATTTTCTAATCTAATATCATATAAACTGTTTTTTATACCAGCATGTTAACTTTCAAGAAAACCCTAGCTATCTCTCTTCAAAAGATTGATTGAAATTGAAAACAGTAAAGTAAAACTAGCTTATTGAAATATGAGAGAACCGTATAAAAAAAGTGAACTTATGGCAGATAAGCTCTACCAAGCAAGGGGTAAGTGAATATATATATATATATAATAGTAGAAAAGCATGTGCATGATATATCAGCAAAATCCATAATTAACTTAAGATTATGTAAATTAAAGAAACATTACCTTAATGATATTTGGAATTTGTATCAGCAAAATCCGCAAGTGTAGTCATATATTTGCTGATGCAGCATCATCAAGATTCTCAAAAATAAGGAAGGGCCACCGTAGCTCCGCCGCGGAGTTGTGAATCTTGATGGTGCTGCATCCGCCAATACTGACTGATGATGGTTATTGAGGTCTGCTCATGCAAATTAGGCAAATTATTGAACTAACCTTAAACCCTAGACTTAATTTTACAACAACAGAAACCATTAACTCAAAGGTTTAGAAAAAGAAAAGAAAAGCTAATGATTTGATCAAAACAAAACCCACCTTCTCAAATCATTGTTCAGGTACCTAAAACATAGATCCACCTATCTAGGTGAAATAATTAAGCACTAGGGTAAAAATTAGAAATGGATAAGCAATGTAGCAGAAAGAATTATTTGGACCACAACAATAAATGGAGGAGATGGTGACTGAGGATCGAACATATAGAAAAAGAGGGCATATATAGAGAGAAGAGATTAGATATGATTGGTCGAAGTTAATATATATATGTGTGTGTGTACAAGTTGTTGTTCATAAATCTTCTCTAACAGAATAATTAATTAATTGAGTAATTGATTAAGATTTAAGGAGTCCATACATAGCCCACTTCCACATAAACAGGTGTCCAAATAAGAACTACTACTAAGATCTGTATCTTTCTCATGCTACCCAACTACTAAGATATAACTACAATTATACACAAAGTAACAAATTAGATAAGCTTCAGTACTGCTTTTTGAGGGATGCGTAAGAATAACTAATGACACATCACGAAGGGACCCTTTTATATATATATATATATAAAATTAGTTGTTTTACTAGTATTTAGTTATTTGGTAAAATTAGCTACTTACCTGTTTGAATATTAAATTTTTTCAAAAATCGTTGAAAGTTATGTGAGTTAAGTTTTTATAAAATGCTACTTTATCCTTTAAAAATTGGTAGTAATTCAGATGTTATATTATGGAACATCATAAAAAAAATAACGTTTTAACATTTTAACTGGTCAAAATGCTAAAAGTTACTTACAAAGTTATTGTCCAATACAACCTCTATCTATTGATAATATTAATATTAAAATGACGTAATTATTCACTGGTTGAATGTTTAAATCATTTTTATAGATACATTCTAAAAAAAATAATAATAAAAAAGATAGCATTTAATGTGGAATGTGGGGGCAAATCAAGAATGATCTTACCCAGATATCTAATGCTGTTCTCTCAAATGATTCTTGCATACCACACCACACCTCACCTCTCTCTCATCTCATCTACCTTTTCAAATTAGACCCCGTCACCTGAAATTTCGCTACATCTCATAATTAGCAATTTATAAGATTATTTCTTTTTCCTTTTCTTACTCATAAAATTATTGGCCAAACACATATTTTCACCCCCAAACTTCATAATGTTTTTCAACTAACCCCTTTTTTGAAACATTTGCCTATCAACCACCCAAACTTCAAGCGTGTTGCCAATGCGACCCTTTTCAACAAAGTTTGACAGAGCGTGGCCTGCCATCACAATCTTAGCGCGTCTGGCGTTAGACCGCTGTTAGCTTCAAAACGTCGCCGTTTTTTATGTCACATTTTCGCCCTCCTATTATTGAAACGACACCGTTTTTGCTTTACAGAGAGCAAGACAAAACGTCACCGTTTTTTGCTTTGCCTGTTGACAAAATCAGAGAGCAATACAAAATCCCTAAAACATCGTGGACCCTTTTTGCAACTTTGTCTTTGTTCTTTCTCAATCGACAAAAAGGTTAGGTTAGGGCAATTCCTTTAGTGCATATAGGCAAACCTAGAAAAATCGGTGACGAAGCTTTGTGTCGAAGGTTTAATGGTGTACTAACCTACAGCTGGAGGTAACTTCGTGCATCGGTGGACCACAAATGACTGGATTTTTGCGAAAAAGAGGTGAGGTCATTGCTTAATCAAGATCCTTCATTGCACTGTTTGTTTATTATTTATTTGTCAAATTTTATTGGGTTCTTGTCACTTATTGTGCGACATTGTGGTCCACAGAAACCATTGATGCCATTTCGCTTTCTTCTTTAAAAAAATAAGGGATCTAAGGAACATTTTTTTTAATAAAGCTTTTTGTTTTCTAGTGCTGTTAGAGTTACGTTATATATATGCATGAGTCATGCAAATATTAGGGCAGTTAGGGTTCCTCTGCAAGTAAAGATATTATTTGAATTTGTATTTCAACTGAGGGAGATGATGTGTTTATATTCTTTGCAATTTGTTGACAAATTTCATATTTTTAATGCCTAATTATTGTGTTCGTGTGTTAATTTATGCAGAATGACAAGCATTAATGTGAAATTGGTGATAAACCATAGGATTAGGTTTGTGGTAGAGCCTAACAAATGGGTTTATGTGCGGGGAGTTGTGAGTGTGGTTACTGAGTGTTTTGACTTGGATTTGATGTCTTATCCAAATTTAATGTCATATGTCAAAGATTTAGGTTATTATAGGATACATGGTCTATATCATAAAGGGTCAGGCAACTCAAATTATAGGTTACTTATGAATGATGAAGCAGTTTCCCACATTGGGTTATCTGCTTGTGATGGTGACACAGTAGAGCTATTTGTTGACCATATAGGTGTTTTAGGGGTTGCTGAAGAAAGCCTAAGTGGCTTCCAAGCTCAACCTTTTACGGAGATTGTGTCTCACAATGAAAGTGACTCAAATTATGTAGATGTGGGGGAGGGTTCAAGGGTCAATAAATTTGCAGAATATGAGGATGATGATGTTTATGAAGTTAATGCTGAAGAGGACCATGGCTTGAGTGATGATGATGATGAGGAAATTTGGCAGTTAGGAAAAAAGTTAGGGAGGCAATCTTAAAAAAGAAAATGGTTGAGGAGGAAGAATGTTTGAATGAGAGAGATGAAGAAAATGATTTACAAAATGAAGAAGGTGAGGATGATGAGAATTGTGAGCATGAAACCAGTAATGAGGGGTGTAGGGATGAGGGTAATAACTCAGAATACTATGATAGCTCAGACCTAGGTAGCTATTACAGTGATTCTGATGATGATTGTGCTGAAGATGCTCGTAGACAAAAATCCATTAGACCTCACTTTGACCCTTCATTTGAAATCCCTAATTTTTATCTAGGCATGGTTTTTGCAAATGTCACACAAGTTAGGGAAGCCATTGCTAAGTATGCCATTAGGAAAGGTGTTGGGGTACACTTTACAAAAATTGAGCCAAAAAGGGTTAGGGTGAAGTGTAGGGAGAAGTGCCCTTGGCATTTTTTTGCATCTAATGAGAGCAATGATGACACTTTGATTGTTAAGACATATAGGCCACACCATAAATGCTATAGGGTCCTGAAAAACAGATTTGCCAAATCAAACTTCCTAGCTAAGCAATTGAAGAATAGGGTTATTCAACAACCTAACATTACTCTTAGGGGATTACGTAATGTATGCAAGACTGAGTTGAGGGTTAATGTAGGTTTAAATATTTGCAAAAGGACTAAGGACAAGATTATGAAAGAGATAATAGGAGACTACAAGACTGAGTTTGCATTGTTACATAATTATGTAGATGATATATTGTTGTCTAATCTAGGGACAACTTGTGTTGTCAAAGCTGTTAGAAATGAAGAAACAGGAAAGAACCAGTTTTGTAGATTTTATGTCTATTTTGATGCTTTGAAAAAAAGGTGGTTAGCTGGGTGTAGGCCTGTTATTGGCCTTGATGGGTGTTTCTTGAAAGGCATTTGTAAGGGTCAACTATTGACTGCTGTGGGTAGAGATGGAAACAATCATATGTTTCCATTAGCTTGGCCTGTAGTTGAGATAGAAAATAAGTCAAACTGGGGTTGGTTTCTCAAATGTTTGAAGCATGACTTGCCTTTAGAGGATGGAGATGGATACTACATCATATTAGATATGCAAAAGGTATGTTCTTCTTTACTCTTTATCATATTTTGCACACTTCTTTCCCATTTCACAATCTGACATGTTCTTTCTGTTTGTGTGGTAGGGACTTACAGTGCTCTCAAAGAAATATTGCCCATGGTGGAACACAGGATGTGTGCATGACATGTGTATGCTAATTGGGCAAAGAAATGGAGAGGTCAAGAGAGGAAGATGGCATTCTAGGCTTGTGCAAAGTCCACTTTCATTCCACAACTGAAGTACAACCTAGATGAGCTTGAGAAACTTGGTGATGGCATTTTGGATGATGCACTACACTACCCACTACAAACATGGACAAAGGCTTTCTACCAAACAACTTTCAAGTGCGATGTTGTTGACAACAACTTATGTGAGACTTTTAATGGCTAGATCCTTGAAGCAAGGCACAAAGCTATCATCACCATGTTAGAGAAAATCAGAGTTGAGGTAATGAAGAGAATCCTAAAAAAAAGGAGCGCAGCAAGTTGGATTTCTGACATTTCACCTAGAGCAATGGAGAAATTAGAGGAGAATAAGGCCATATCATTTGATTGGTACATTGATCCAAGTGGGGAGGGTGTTTATGAGGTTTGCAACATTTATAATGCTGCAAACAAACATTGTGTGCACATATCCAAGCAAACCTGCACATGTAGAGGCTAGGATTTGACTAGGATTCCTTGTACACATGCTATATGTGCAATGTACTCTGAAGATCTAGAACCAGAAGCATATATTTCTGAGTGGTATCATAAAGAAACCTACCTCAAAGCATACTAATACTCAATGCAACCTGTCAAGGGTAGATTATTCTTGCCACAGTCAAGTAATGAGGTCATTGAGCCTAGTGAAATTAAGGTCAAATCTGGGAAGAGGAAGACAGCTAGGAGAAAAGGGGTTCATGAGACTAGGAAAGTTGGATATAAAGTTAGTAGGATTGACAGAGTTATGCATTGCACAGCATGTGGTGGTAAGGGGCACAATGTAAGAGGCTGCCCTAAGAATAAAGGACAAGCAGAGGTAATGATATATAATTTTAAATTGTATTGCTAAGTTTCTTTTTTTTTTTTATTTTCTAAGTCTACCTCCGGCTCTAAGCCTAAAGCAAAGCAAAAGGAAGCTAAAAAAAATAATGACAACAAGAGAAGCAGGGTTGCCTCAACTGCCACAACTGACTTAGATGACAAAACAACACAAGTTCATGTAATCCTTATTTATAATGTTTACATGTGCAATGATCAAGATGTTTGATTCTTACATATACAAGTTAGTTGGGTTTATTATTCTTGTTTGTGTGCCTTCTTTTGTAGTGTGATTCAAGTGTAAATAGGAAGCGCAAGCAGAAGGGGATTGCTAAAGGGTTAACAATCAGAGCCTCAATAGGTAGCATTGACCCTGTGGAGAGGTTAACACAAGCTAGTGCTAGTGGAACAAACTTGAAGGACATTATAATTGCATAACAAATTGTACGCATGCGGAGAGCCTCAGAGAGTCTAAATCAAAGACTTGTTGAAGAAAGATCTGAGAACCTGAGGAATCATAGTTCTGTTGGGAGGACTTCCTTAGTGTACACTGTATGCATTTAAAATTATTTTGTTGCTTTGGATGGTTGCTTGTGTGACTTAGAGCCTTTTCATGTTATTAAAATGTTTTATTCCTGTCTAGATGTAGGCATTGACTGCGGAAGCAGCAGTTGGATACAAAAGAAAGCCCATGATGGCAAAGGGAAACCCTACTGTGACACCTTTTGAAGTACAAAGGTTGAGAGATGTAAGATCAACACAAACTAGACAGGGTAAACAAAAGAACAACAACTTCAAAGCGACACAGTAACAGGCACATCTTGTTTGTAGTTTTTTATTTTTATACCTAATGGAAGAACAGGTAGTATAGGTGTTTCTTTTTACCACAATCTTGTATAAATCTCAAGAATTGTGTTTTTGGTAGCAGCACGACACATTGAAACAACAATAGACAACCAATTTATAGTTTGTGTGAATTTGATTGCTGTTGTCAATTGGGAGGATGTTATCAATTGATTGTTGTTGTTAGTTTAGCAGTATAGTCTATATCTTCTTATAATCACTTTGGCAGGAAGTTTTGAACTTATTATTGTAGAGACTTTGCCAGGCTTGTGTCAATATATCACAATATTTTTAATTTTTTTTGTGCAATATTGTGTCCTTTTTTAATATTACCAAATTCCTAACATTTTGTCAATATTAGCATTAAAATCCAATAAGTTGCAAACCAAATAGAGTGACACAATAAATAATTCCAAACTAAATATTCATTAATAATAGAACTGATTTGGGGGTCAAATAGTTGCCACAACAATGCAAAATGAACAAAAAAATGTGAAACCATAGCATCCAAAAGGCAACTTCCACATGCAACCCAAATATAACTCATCTACATAAATTTATAAAACAAAACTACGTTCTAAAAACCTTTCCACCAATACATCAGACAACCCACACAACAAAGCACATAGAGAGAACCATTTCTTTGTGCTTCCAACCACCACTGTCCATCTGGAGCTGCTTCTTCACTTCTAGTAACTCTCCCTTAAGAGAAGCAAAATGGGTTGCAAACTCTTTGCTCAAGGATTCCATCCTCTCCTCCATCTCATGTCTGGTAAGAGCAATATCAGCAACTAATCCCTCTGACACGTACTCCTTGATATCACTAATGTCCTTCCTCAACTTCAACTTCCCATATTCATCTGTTCCAGCTTCATTTTTCTCCATCCAAACATACTCTTCAGCTAAATCCATGAGTTTCCAATTGTTGTGGTTGACAACCTCGTCATGCCAAACCACAAAATCACACGGTCTATCCTGCAAGTACAACAAAATAATTAAATACTACAACACATATTAGAAATAAAAAACAAAAACACCTAAAAAAATAAGCTGCATTTTAACGATATCAATAAAAAACAACCCAGCATGCGAGATTACCCTAATATCAGAGCATTTATGCAAAATACGACCTGGCCACTCAACACTGTTGGACACAAAGCTTACACAGGGCCTCCCACAAAGACACAAAATGACGCATTTCTTCTTCCCTGGGTTTGTAGCATTAGAAGATGACATCTTCATAAACCACTAAACTGGAGAACAAAGGATTAGAGAATTTTGTGCTAGGGCTATCGAAGATGGCTTCTTTCTCTATTGATAAATGGACCTCAGCTCGATTTAGGGCTTTAAAGGATTTTTGTAAAGCAAAAACGGCATCATTTCGCTAGTGGAGGGGATTACTTTCATTAGCAGAACGGTGCCGTTTCAATAATAGGAGGGCGAAAATGTGACGCAAAAAATGGCGACGTTTTGAAGCTAATGGCGGTCCAACGCCAGACGCACTAAGTTTGTGATGGCAGCCCACGCTCTGTCAAACTTTGCTGAAAAGGGTCGCATTGGCAACACGCTTGAAGTTTGGGTGGTTGATAGGCAAATGTTTCAAAAAAGGGGTTAGTTGAAAAACATTATGAAGTTTGGGGGTGAAAATATGTGTTTGGCCTAAAATTATTCATATACTAGATTAATTAAAAAAATAATCTTTTTAATTGTTACTGTTTTATTTTTTTTCAATATAATAAAACTATACTGATAAAGAACTATTTGCAGCCATTAGATTTTAATATTTAAAATTTATCCATTAGATTAGACAATAAATACACAACTGGTTACCTCTTCTATAAATAAACTATTCTATCTAATTTGTTAAGAAAAATAGGTCTCTTTTTATATTTGTTTAAGAACATTATTTCTTTTTCGAAATTACTACTTACTTCTCATTTTCTCTTTTTTTTATCAAAAGAACAAATATTGTTAAATTAAATCATTTAATACACATCTAATTTTCTTTAATTAAAATGTATAAGCTTCTTATTCCAATTTTCTAATACTTTTTTCGTTGAATAAAATAAAATAAAACTACTTTCATTAACTTGCATATAAATTCAGGTACTTATATTATTAATTATTTTATTTTTTATTTATATTGATTTTAAATTTTTTTTATTCAATATTTACTTGTCATTTCATTTAATGTAATTTGAAAAATTTTATGATTTTGTAGCTAAATCCGTCTCTATAGCTTTTATATTTTTGCTTTTGTGATTCTCTAATAATTTTTTTTTAACTCTTAATCTTTTTTCCTTTTCTAAAAAAAAAGAAAGTAATAAAAATTTATATAATTAATAATATTATGAAAATAAAGTGATGACTATAAATGCGTATTCCGCAAGAGCACGGGCTGCACATGTAATTGTTGATTCTCTTTATATAAAGAGTAACAAATTTATTAGCTGACAGCTTGAATTGTAAATTGTGGACGTGTCAAGTGTGTAAAGTGTACCGATTGAAAAATAAAATACGCTTGATCTAACTTTTAAGATGTGAGTTTTGATATATGGTATAAGATTCATCGATTTCGCAATTAAAATAAATTTGAGCAAAAGAAAAACATAATTACTTCAAAAGTAAATATAATTTGATCACTTGAAATATAAATTGATTGCTTGTATTGAAAAGAGAGCAAGTAATTACAGAAAATGTAAATTAACCGTGCTTAAGAAAAATAAAGATAAGGCTTTAAAAATTTATAAATATTGTACAAATTTAAGATATTTTAATTAAAATGGTAAACGACCTCAATCTTTGTAAATGTGAAAACACAAGTTTAATAACCAAAAAATACATTTCGCTTGGAGGAAAAAAAACTTTTACATTCTAAGTTTTCTCCAAACCATAGATTTGAAATTGTAATTTCAGTCAAACTTCATGGACTTTATAGTAACTTACTATAAATTATTAAAAAATAATAAAAGAAAAAGATTGATTTCATTGCATAGAACTATGAGTAAAAAACAAAAATTCGACCATACTATAATTCTGTCCAAATGCATATTAAATGTGATGGGAGTGGCATCAAATCCAAGTTCTATACAAAAAGTAAAGCGCAATTCATAATAGTTTAGAGAGGATACTTTATGCTTAATCATGATTCTAATTAGCTGCTAATCGGCACCCCAACGTGCGGGCTACGTGTAAAGCTAAACACACATCAGAAAGTGACTTGTCTTGTCTTTTTTTTTTTTAATAATTTAATCGGAAAATCAATTTGGGTTAACTCGACACTAACGTAATTAACTTAATTAATTTAATTTTTCTTAAAGTGTTTTTAATTATATAAAGTATAGTCTAATGGAAAGTATGTATAATGGCTCGCACTACTCTGCTTGGGGTGTCACGACCTAAAATCGTGGGCCGGACTGGCACTAGGACCTAGGTAAGCTTAAGGCACCCGAGGCCCGTAGTAAGCCTAAATTATCACAATCCATCCCTATTATCATTTTACTATCGAAATAGTAAGCCCATATTATGACATTTTTCATAA
>CANUEX010006886.1:0-11247 GCA_948099535.1 Jatropha multifida
TGAAACCATCAAGGCAAAAGTGCAGGACTCATAAATGTCATGAAGGGATCTGAATTTCTTTGGAGGTGTGTCAGTAGATGAAAGGCTAATTTGAGAGGTTGATGAAGTGGTTTTTGGTGTATTTGTTGGTGTATTAGTGGAGCTTGGGTTAGGTGAATTTATGGTGGTATTTGGTGAATGTGGGGGACTTGTGTTTGGTGAATTTATGGGACCAAATTCAACAGCATTTTTTGACGTGGAATCATCGAGAATTGGAAATTGGATTAATGGTGGTGGGCCATCATGCTTGTCACTCCAATTCCACTTTGCATTCTCATAAAAAATTATGTCTCTACTAATTATCACTTTGCCATTAAGAGGATTATATACTCTATATGCTTTGGATTGAGAACAATACCCAATGAAAATACATTTGATTGATTTTTCATCGAGTTTGTGATGCAAATGAGAATTTACCAAAACATAAGAGATACAACCAAAAATTTTTAAATGGCTTACTGATGGCTTTGTACCTCTCCAAACTTCATGTGGTGTGCAATTGGGAACTGCCTTTGTTAGTGAAATGTTCAGTAAGTAGACTGTAATTGCAACTGCTTTAGCCTAGAAATTATTTGGCAATCCCTTAGCCTTTAATAAACTCCTTGCCATCTCCACAATTGTCCGATTTTTTCGTTCGGCTACACCATTTTGCTCAGGTGTATAGGGTGCTGTCAACTCCCTGCGAATGCCATTAGCTTCACAAAAAACATTAAAATCATTAGAACAAAATTCAACGCCATTGTCGGTACAAAGAATTTTATTACTTGCATCACTTTGCTTCTCTACCATGGCCTTGAATTTCTTGAAATTCTCAAAGGTTTCATACTTGAATTTCAAGAAATAGACCTAACTCGTGTAGCTATAATCATCTGTGAAAAGCAAAAAATACCGACTTCCACCAAAAGACTCTGTATTCATAGGCCCACATAAATCAGCATGTATCAATTCAAGACATTTCTTAGCCCTCCAAGACACATCAACAAGAAAAGATTGTCTAGCTTATTTCCCATAAACACAACTTTCACATAAATCAAGTGAATTAATCTTAGGTAGTCCCAAAACCATACCTTTGTCACTTAAGAGCTTTAAACCATTGATATTGAGATGCCCATAATGCAAATGCCATAGTTTTGACTCATCATTAACACTAGCAACTAGTGCATAGTTCTGCACCTCTGAAACTTCAAGTGGAAACATTTTATTTTCTGTCATTCGGACATTTGCAATGGTCTACCCCAACTTATTTTTAATAACACACATACCATTATCAAATAATATAGAGTAGCCACTAGTCATTAGTTGTCCCACACTCAAGAGGTTGTGAGCCAGATTTGGTATAAAATACACATCATGAATTAATTTGATTTTACCATGACTGGTTTGCACAGCTACAATGCCTTTCCCTTCCACTTGAATCACTTTGTTGTCTCCAAGCCTGACCGTCTTGCGAAAAGCAACAAGCTCTTTGAATTTGTTCTTTAATCCACACATATGATTGGAACAACCACTATCGACAAACCAAATGTCATTAGAATCATCAGTGCTATCAACATGGGCCATGAATAACTTACTTTCTTCATTATCTTCTTCTGCAAAGTTCATTTGTTTCTCCTTTGCCCAACAATCAGCTTTAACATGCCCATACTGGTTGCAATTGTAACACTGAATATTGCTCTTGTCGCCTTTGTTGTTGCTGTAAGATTGCATTTATTCATCTTGTCCATCATTTCTTCCTCATCCTCAACCTCGTCCTCTACCACGTCCTCGGCCTCGAAATCCACCTCTACCACGTCCTCTTCCACTAGAAAACTCTCTTTGGTTGGATGAGTCTCCTTTCACTTGAAATGCCTTTTCTTCTTGCTTTTCAAGTGATCGGTTAATTCTGACCTCATGAGTTTGCAATGAACTTTTCAGTTCATCAAAAGAAAAACTGGACAAGTCTTTGGATTCTTCGATCGCAGCTATCACATGATCAAATCGTGGAGTCAAACTCCCCAGTGCCTTTGAAACGATAGTTTGATCACTTGGATGTTCTCCATATGAATTCATTTGACTAACAATTTCAGAAACTCTAGTAAAAAAAGATTCTACTGACTCATTGCACTTCATCAACAGAGTTTCAAAATAATGCCGTAGATTTTGAAGTTTCATGGCTTTCACTTGAGCTATGCCTTAAAACTAAACCTGTAATTTTCCCCAAGCCTCTTGGGAAGTAGTTGCTGCTGCGATTCTTGAGAAAGTGCTCTCATTGACAGGTTGCTGAATGAAATACAGCGCCTTGTTGTCTTTTTTCTTATTTTCCTTTAACGGGGCCTCTTCGTCAGGATCAACATACCCATTCTCTACCAAGTCCCATAGTTCTTGACACTTAAATAGAGTCTTCATTTTGATGCTCCAGTAATCATAATTTGTACCATTGAAAATTGGAATAAGAGGCTGTGATATGGTTGCAGAATTGCCATTTGTAGCCATGGTGAACTCTCACCTTCTCTCACACTTAAGGTGTTTCCCTCTCACTTAATGTTTTCTCTCAACTCTCAAATGGTGTTTCTCTCTTCTCTTTTGTTTTTGGAACAACCGGGCTCTGACACCACAATGTTGAAAAAAAAAGAGCAAAGTATACAGAGTATAATAGAAAGCTAATTAAAAAACAAAAGAGATTATTGGAACAGACATGTTATTCAATGGAATGCAAGCCTATTTATAGACGTGAAGAATACAGTAACTGACTAGAAAATATCTCAATAACTAAAGAGAAAAATAAGGCATTTACTTATTCAAAAAAAATCCAAAAAACTAAGGAGCACTACTAACAACCTCCCTAAGACCAAGTCTAATATGAGCTGGAATTATGAATTAAATTATTTCAACAAAGAATCCATGTGGTGAAGGTCACGGGTTTTCAAAGCTAATGCTAATCCACAAGGAGCATTAGCATGTTAACAAAAGTAAGAAATTGTGAATCTTGCATTATGCAAAGAGTTTATTTTTATTTTTTATTTTCTTTTTTTGGTATAAGCAGAAGCTGTAATCCCTCTTGGGTCCTAAAGCAAAAATATATTTGGTTCTTCCTAAAGCGTAAAAGTTTTTTTCTCCCTAGCAAAGTGCACTTCAAAAGGATCGAACTTGCATTCTCAGTCTTATAGATATTGAAGTTGCTTACCACTTCAATCAACATGTTATTGAATGCAAATAGTATAATTTTGATAAGATGCAAATTGCAAATAAATGGTTGGAGGCTTTGGATTGAATAAACTCAACACAATCACAGTTGCTATATAGTTAATGTATTAAATCTTTGCATGCAATGAGGAATTATACCAAGAAAGAGTAATTAGGTTTTAATCTCTACTGCTGAAGGATCGCGAATGTTATGTTAAAAGAGTTCATTAAATATCTTGAGATTGCTTCCTGTAAGCTTGAGGAAAGAAAAATTGCAAAACAAAAGATAGTTTTTACCAACTTTCCTACCAAATAATTTAACTTAAAACTTAAGTTAAGGCACCCCAAACATGAGTTTTACTTTGATCATTTTCTTCAATTTTACAAGAAATCAAAATATTAAAAAATAAATTAAGTGACAAATGACAACCAAATTATCACAGCTCATTGCTGCTAATACTTTCTGCTGATATCATTTCATTAGTCTAAGTGAAAAAGACTCAGAAATGACTTAAATAAAAAGTGCAGATAGAAAAACTTTGCGGGGAGTATTTTCCATATGAGTCTGACATGGTGCAAATAGGATTAGGCTCAACTGAACGAGCTTAGGACACCAATCGTCTAGCGCAAAAAAAAGAAAAAATTTGCAAGATGTATAAGATATTGTAGAGTTGATATGAAATCCACTTGTAGGTAGAATATCATTATCAAACAGAAGATTCTCCCTTCTTTCAGAAAAAAAAAAAAGAAAAAGAAAAAGAAAAAAAGATTCGCCCTTTATTCTTGTTTGGGCCCACCAAATGTGGGCTTGAGTTGAGTCCATCACTTTTCTTACTTCCCTTACAACACAAGCCCAATAAAGAAGATAATAACATAAAGTGGAAAATATAAATTTGTATAATCTACTCAAACCAGGAAACGGCAAAATCATTTGGTCTGAGTTTGGAATTCGAATAAATAACAAAGGAAACGGCAGGTGGTCTCGGGAAAACGGCAGCTTGTTTCAACAAATGACAGGTTATATAAAATTAAGAACCCTCAAATTTAATTTCTTCTTCTATTTCTATATTTAAAAGCTTTATTAAATTCATTTAGGCAAATAAATGATCTGTTCATCATAAAAATATACTAAAAAAGCAATTCTATTGCCTTGAGACGAACACAACGAAAACATGTCACTCGTGCAACAATAAATAAATATTAAATTCTTAAACATTGCAGACAAAATCAAGGCAATGAGAACAAATTTTCCTAAATTTTATTTCCGTTAGGACTATCTTATCATTCCGTTCAATTTTTCCATTTTCACACATTAAGTCAAGGCAAAAATGTTAGTCAAAAGAGAGAGAAAAAGAGAAAATTACGATTTTATCTCTATAAAATATCAAAATTAACAAACGTATAAAGTCGCAATTTTCTCTTTATAGGGATAAAATTGTAATTTTCTCTTTCTCTTTGTCCTTTAACTAATCTTTTTGTATTGAGTTAACGTGGAAAAGTGAAAAATTGGACGGAAGGATATAATAGTCCTAACGGAAGCAAAATTTAGGGATATATAATGTATTTTCAAAATACAAGAATATGCGAGTTAATTTTAATATTTTATAAGGATAAAATCGCAATTTTCTCTATCACAAATTGAGATTTGCCGGTTCATTGAATTAAACTAAACCGACTGTTTCATTTTAATGAATCGGCAACTTTATATCTCATATGCTTTTAGGGTTGAATTATAAATTTTTTTTTATTCTTTAAGAAATTCGACAAGCCGAAAGAATACTGTGGATTATATAAAATGGGCAGCTCTCATATTTACTTGCTAAATTAGTGAAAACGATCTTATTGTCGAGAAGTCATAAACCTAATTCTCTATCTAAGTGAAAAGACAGACCAAACTACACCTAATTGGTGTTGAATCAGAACATTTGATTAGTAGAGGGAATGGATGAAAATAATAATTCAATGGAGTGGGGGCAAAAAGTTCATAAGTACTAAAATACAAAAATTACATATCCGTTTTCAAATACTTATTACAAAAATTGCATATCTCTTTTCAAATACTTGTCACATTTTTACCCACTATGCATGACCAATAGTGATTGCTTCAAATACTGAATAATTTATTGTAATTTAGATAAATTAAAGATAATACAATGAATTCACTCAATAATTTATTATAACTTAGATAAATTAATGATTTTCTTAACAGATGTGTATACCCAAATGTAACAAATATCTGAAAACGATAGAAGTAACATATAAAAAAAAATCGGTCCACCCCCCACCCCCCCAATGGTATTCTGAATCGAACCGACCACGTGGGTTTTGGACCAAACCGGACTAGTGGCTAAGTTCACCTTAAAATGAGACACAACAGCGTCTAATGTAAATATTCTAATCACAATCTATATCAAAAATAACACAACGTACCTGCAGATCTAGTTTTATCTTTGTTTAGTGCATTCTCTTATTGAGACCTACAAAGGTGGCAAGAGAGGAGGCAAAATCGGAGATGACTCATCTTGTTATCTTGAGAAATGACAAACTAGCAGGAAACCTCAACAAGAAACCATAATTGGGAGTCTCTCAAAGCTAAAAGAATAATATTAATAAAGCTGTGTTTGCTTGAAATATAACATGGTTACTATATTTAAAGGAGAGCTCACATTGGCTTCACATGCATGCACACACCTCACCATTTATATTCTTGCAACCAATCCCTGTCCTATATATATAGACAGACTCATATTATTGGTCAAACCATCAAAAACCAAACCAAACCAAAAACCTTTCTCTAACAGTAACAGAAATGGCTAATAGGTATAATGTTAGATCTATTAGCTTCCCTTCAAGAACTCATCCTACAACTCTTAAAATAGAAGAGCAGATAAAGAAACTTAAAACCTTGGTGATACCTTCAGAGTCAATCTGCAATGGCATGTTAAGGTTAGAAGATTTGTACAATGGTGTTAACGAGCTACGTAGCTTGTCATCACCCAGCAAGTTCTTTCTCACCATCAAAATGAGAAGTTTCTTGACAAGTTATTGGATGGATCTGTCAGGCTATTAGACATTTGTGGATTTACAAGGGATGTTCTACTGCAATTTAAGGAGCAAGCTCAGTCTCTTCAGTCTGCTTTTCACAGAAGAAAAGGCGATTCGAGCTTGGAAAGCAACATAGATAACTATGCTTGCTTTAGGAAGAAAATGAAGAAGGATGCCAAAAAGTTTATTGCAGTATTAAAGCAAATGGATACTAAACCTGAGGCATCTCTGCTTGAAGATCAAGATTGCCACTTGACTCAATTGTTTAAAGAAGTTAATTTAGTTACTAGCTTTATCTTTCAATATATCTTGTCAGTCTTGTCAAGGACAAAGAAAACTAGGTGGTCTGTGATTTCAAAGCTGATGAACAAGGGAGCAATAGAATGTGAAGAAAAGCAAGAAATTGTGAATCAACTAGAAAGTGTTGATTCTTTATTAAAAGAAAGGCTTAATGTTGAGAGGATGCAAATTGCACAAAGAGGGTAAGAGGCTCTGGAGATGAGCATTGGAGACCTTGAGAATTGCTTGGAGAATATGTTCAGGCTCTTGATCAAAACAAGAGCTTCCATTTTGAACATAATCTCCAAATAAAGCCTTGTTAATACTGGTTTCTGTATCAAATCCTTCAATGGCATCCAAATTTTACAGGATTTGCCAAGGATTTTCAGTTTTCAATCACAAATCTATATATGTACATAGAAAATCAAATCTCATTACTGTACAATGAAATATATACAAAGCTTGTTACTATTTTGAGATGATTTCTTTTCTTTTATTTTCTTGATTTCCCATTGTCATTAATTAAAAAAAAAAAGCTTCATACAAAAACAAAATAATTGCATCCTGAAATTTGCTTCTGCACCTAAAAGGACTTGAAAGTGGTAAAGAATGCAATTTAAGCAAAGGCAACAAAAATTGTACAATTGAGTTTATAGATGCAAGCAGAGCACTCTGTTTTCAAATTCTTGCTTAAAGAAAACAAAATCGTGATAAATGGAAACTGATAGTATCAAGAATAGAAAATCAAGAACAGTATCTGAATTAGAGACTAAGAGATTATAAAATTGTCTCTGGAGCCCTCCGTACAAGAATTTGAACTATAATTATCTTTATCCGAGCAGCAGAGACAGAAATAATTATTGAGCGAGAATCTCAATTCTTAAATATATAAATAATGGTAATCTTTAATCTAGGTTACACATTTTGAAATGATTGAGTGACGCTCAGTTGTTTCAAATACTTGGCAATAAAGATTAGCAAAAATAACCATATTTAATAAATTAAAGTGACACTTTCTTTCTCATTTTGCTTTAAACAATGGCTGCTAAGTTTTATTATTACGAGTGTGAATCTCCCAATACCAAATTTAAAATTTCAGTGGTATCTAGGCATGTGACGCTGCAAGCTATCCATAATATATTTTTTATTTTTCATTTCCAATTAATTTATATTTCACCACCTGTCTAAGACAAAGACTTCCACGTGGAACTTGAGGCAGGGCACAAATAACAGAACACTACAGTCTATCCTTTACTGGAAAATGTTAAACGTGGTTCGTTGTTCTATAAGATACTGCACCTCTTTCTTGGTTTTCTCTCCAAGGAATTGCACTTTCTTGATCATGTGATTCCAAGCATTAACTACACATTAAATTTCGGAAGGACACGTGACGAGATATTAAAATAATATTAAAAATGAAATATATATATATATATAATTATAAAAGTAAAATAAATATGGATCTCATTTTTAATATTATAAAATACACGTGGAATTCACTTTTAATATTATTTTAATACTCTCGTTACGAGGGGACTTCCATCATTTAGCATTTCCCATTTTAGAATACAAGTAAACAAAAAAGGTAAAAATTTTGTCCATATTGGCATTTAAGCCCTTTTATATTTGAGAAATAACAATCACATCTTCACTTATACTTTATTTCAGTATAGAGTACTTTCATCCAAAATGCTTGACTTTTCCATGAAAAATGAGTATATTTCGTTCAATAATTAGCTCACTTTTTAAACGAAGGATCTAATAATTAGATGAGAACGTAAGTTAGGAACGTAATAGGTATTTTTCAAATGTAAAAGATTTCTAATTTTATTCGGAAGTATATAATATTATGTTAGAAATTCAATTTCAATTTTGAAATTATTACACAGACGATACAGAATAAAGAAATTCAAATTTAAAAAAAAAAATTGAAACAAGACAATTAGGCATCCCATACATCTTTGATCTACTTGCACAAGTAGGATTCGTGGATTTAGTACAAACTGTATGATCTGTATATCTAAATAATATAATCAAAGCAACAAACAAATGTCATAAAGAGGTGGGTAGCAAAATGATGGGTAGGAAGCATAGTGAGAACATGCCACGCGTGCAACCATAAATTTTATATGTTTGCCAATTCTAACTACCATATCCATCTTTATTATTATATACAATACAAAATGAAGGTTCCTAATCTTCCCATATCTCAAAATCTAGATTTTCAAAGTTCTCCATATCCAGAGAACTTACATATGAAACTATGGAGTCTGGCGGTGGCAAAAAAGGCGGTGCATGAGAGCTAGAGAAAGAGATAATGCTAAATGAATTTGTTTAGATCGAAACAAAAAATTGCACAGTAAGATACATTGTATGCATGTAACAATCTTGAAAATTGAATTAAATATCATCATTTCGTAACCAACTGACTATTAAAAGGTGCAGTTCCGCACTCTTCTCGATCAAGTCATGAACAGAGTAAATATTATATGACTTCTTACTAAATCGATTCGGTGCAAATAAGATTTAGTTCTAGTCTGGTGAATGTATAGACCTACATGCTATATGATCATTCTTGTCTCCCTTATCTTCCATTTCAATTTACCACTATAAATATCATCTAACCATCCAAGTTAATTCAAATTCAGCCATTACATGCTAAAAAGATTAAGTATGTATGTTTTATCCACTAAACCTCCTCGATCCTACAATGTTCGTTCAGTTAGCTTTCCGGCTAGATCACATCCTAGCATTCAGAAAATTGAAGAAAAATTGAACAAATTAAGTTCTTGGGAGGTATCATCGTTGGCGAATGCTAAAACAATTCGCGGTCGACTATCTAGCCTTGCGGAGATATACAAATGTATAGAGGATCTGCTGAATCTGCCATTGACTCAACAAGCATTAGCAAAACATCAAGAAGAGAAATGGGTTGGTGAAATGTTAGATAATTTGATAAACTATTTAGATACATGTGGTAATACGAGGGACACTATTTTGTTAATGAAAGAAAGGATTAGAGAAGCTCAATCAGCTCTTAGACGAAGCAAAGGCGGAGGAGACTTGACCATTGAAAGTGAAGTAAATGCTTATATTTCCTCAAGAAAGAAGATGAAGAAGCAAGCATCGAAGTCACTTGCATCATTGAAGCAGAAAGATAAAATATTTGCAGAGTGTTATAAGTTGAATTCAGATGATCAGTGCTACCTACTTACCATAGTGAAAGCAATTAGAGAAACAAGTTGGATCACCATTTCTATTATTAGTTCACTCTTGTTTTTCATTTCTGTGCCAATCTTGAAACCAAAGAACAGTAAGTGGTGTTTGCTTTCAAGATTGATGCATAAAGGGGCAGTAGTAGCATGTGAAGGCCAACAAGAGAATATGAATGAGTTAGAAAAAGTGGATCTTGCACTTAGTAATCTTTCGGCGGCTAAAGATTTGAGGCTACAGAAGATACAATTTGCAGAGAACATGCTGGAAATCTTGGATATTAGTATCCAAGAATTTGAAAATGAATTGGAATGCTTGTTTAGGCATTTAATTCATACAAGAGTCTCCCTCCTGAACATAGTTTCTCACCAATTGGAGTAATTTTTAGTGTATATTTGTATTATCCATTAGTAGAATCCTCAAATTTTGGAGGATCTACACAAAGATGCTAACCTGTCTAGATAAAAAAAAAGAAAAAGGAAAAATGTACAATTATGTTCAGGCATGACTAGTTTATTCAACCGCCGGTTCCGGTTTATGAAACTAACAGTTCAAAATTTTTAAAATATTGAATTTGAAATAGTTTTGAACTAATATTTTCGATCCGATTTTAATTACGATCGGATCGAATGCAGTTTTAATGAATCGACGGTTTTAATCACAGTTTTCTATAATATGTGTATTATTTTTTTCAAAAAGGTAAGAATACAATTTTAAAATCACATCTTTCTTTCGAAAAAATTAATGTGAATTAAAAAACAAAAACATTGGTAAACTTTATAGACAAGTATTTTCCATCAATAAAATAGAAGAGGCCACATAACAAAGCTAGCTAGCTTGTCCTGTAAATGTCGGTAGCCAAGCCATTATTGCTAGTATATCATAATGGTCGAAGTTCTAGTGGAATAGCTCAATAAGCTATTTCTGTAGGTCCATAAGCAGCAGCCCAATGGAGTACAACCTGAGGCCCATTAGAATTAGGGGTTTGGCCCAAACCAACTCATTCTTTATTAGAAATATTAGAAAGGCTTTTATGCATCAATGCAATACCCCCCTCAATATATAAGGATATTCAATTAGGTTCAATTAAGCCCAAAATTCATATACTGTGGAACCATTTGAGCAAACAAATTGTTAATAGTATGATGATGTAATTTTAGTAGTTATATTATTATTATTATTATATTTAATAGTTAGCTTATTTGTAATATTGAAAAAAAAATAAATAAGTATTTTTTATATGAGAACCATTTGAATTTACCCCATTGAAAGTTGAAAATGCTTATTTTACTTTTAAAATTATTTCTATGTATATGATAATAAGAAAATCAAATGAAAAGTAATAATATTATTAATTTATTGTTAACCTAATGTCACGACCCGTTTTCATGGGCCGGACCGGCACTAGGACCTGGGTAAGCTTAAGGCCCCCGAGGCCCGTAGTAAGCCTAATCTCTGATTTCAACACCATAATTACATGAAAATATTCTACAAGTTGGCCCATTATAT
>CANUEX010006900.1:0-14513 GCA_948099535.1 Jatropha multifida
TGAAAGTCAATTTGATTATAGGATGTTAATTATTGATTATGATATTTTTGATTGGTTAATTAGTTATGTGGTTGAGTGATTAATTGGAGAAATTGGATAAAATAAATAAATTAATTGATGATTTGGGTAATTAAAGAGTAATTGTAGGATTTTAATTGATTTTGAAGGTTAGTAAATTAATTAGTTAGTGTTAAGATTTTAAAATTATGAAAATTCCTTTATTAAGGGTTAATGGGTATATTTGAAGGATTTTTAATAAATGGAGTATATAAAAGAGTAGAATTAATTAATTGGTTGATTAAATGAATTATTGTTGAAAGGTGAAGTTTTGTTGCTAAGATTAAATATATTATATTAGAATATTGTTAATGGTGATAATTTGAGATTTTGGTTTATTAAAGATTTTGGTATATTCTGTGAGGACCTTAAATAATTGAGGATTAAATCTTGGATGGTAATAAATAAATTATTACAAAGGTTAATGGTTTTTAGCACAAAGATTAAATGGTTATTATTAAACATTTTTATATAATTAAATTATTCGGATGATAATTTGAGTATTTGGTGAAATAAGTGTTATTATTATATGGAATATTAGGTTTAAGGTAATTCCGGTTGAAAATAAATATTTGGTAAAATTGCTAATAATTATAATTATTGTTGGTGTTAAATTATAATTTGGAATATAAATATATTTTGTGGTGAAATAAATGGAATTAATATCTAGATTAGATACAAAATAAGTGAATAAATTAATTGCTGGTAAATAGTAAGGTTATATAGTGAATTAATAGAAATTTAGTCAGAAAAATAAAATAAATAAATAGATTTATTAAAATAATATTCTTAATTAAGGGAGTCATTATCTGATTATATTTTTCTTATTATACGTGTTTCTTAGATCGACCAAGTTCCTCTACTGCTCCTCCAAATCAGAACCCAGGACAGACCTGAACTTATTCTGCGGTCACTATGAGTAATAATAAATGGTGTACACCATCCTGCATACATACATTTCATATGCATATCATATACTCTTTCTATTATTTAAATAATCATGAATTATTTCTTGTTTCTATCGCTATATTGATATCATTCATTTTCCAAATATAATATCCCAGTTCTATAATCTTAGTCTTTGATATATAATATTTCGGTTTTATAAATTTATACAATTTCCGCCCTTGATTACATTTATATGTTGCATTTATTGTATTGAATATATTTGTGAATAATTGTGATGTGAAATAATGTGTTTTTGTATCTGGGTGGAAATTGGGACGACGTGTGTCACTATGGGTCAGTGGGCCAGGTATAGGGGATCGGCTCCCTATTATATATATATATTATTATAATGAAAATTGACCGAGGGCCAATAGGTGGATTTGTGACTTCACTGACCAATTTTCACATGTTGTGAAAATCTGAATGTGATTTGTTTGAACGTGCTGATGTATGACACGTGCTTGTGAAGTATGCCCACTTTATATATATTGTGAAAGCATATTGTTTGAATCTGTGGGTTTGCATTATTTATTATTATTCACTGAGTTTAGTGAAACTCACCCCCTTTCCATAAACATTTTTCAGAAAATAAAAGTACCGTTGGTTTATAAGACTCTGCTTCCTTCTCCGCAGAAATTTGAACATGTTAGTATGAATTATCTGTTAATATTTGTGATTTTCCGCACATTTTATTTAACTCCGCAGTTAGGATGTTTAATTAATATTTGGTTATGTAAAAGAAATTATCATGTGATTATAAATAAATTGTGGAGCGTTCTTTTTGAATATTTGGAGACTATATAATAGGAATAGTTTAATCATATTATGACAAATAAATATTGACATGAGAATATACTTTTATTAAATGGATATGGGTCCGAGCTGTGAACAGTATTTAATACTAAGGTTAGGTCAGAAATGTTAACTCTGATTATATTATGAATAATGTTATAATGTGGACTTACTATTCCGTCAGTCAAATAATAATAAAAACGGATTTTTATAGTTTAGATTTACTACGGGCCTCGGAAGTCTTAAACTTACCTAGGTCCTAGTACTGGTCCGGCACACGGTTTTAGGTCGTGACATATAAGATTTGATTGGATATATTTTTTAAAAAGTAAATTTTTAAATAGAATTTACATAATTAAACCTGAGATGATGAATAGTTGAAAATTTTAATTTAAAAATATATATAATATTTTATTGATATATTTATATAAATTGAAATATTTTTGTATTTGATGAGTTTTGAAAGAGTTTTATTTTTAATAATAATTTTTTATTTTCTTTTTCGTTATTGAATAATTTATAACTACTATCATTTTAATTTAATAAGAAATTTAAATCTTCTTGCGATAAATATACGGTCTATTTATGATTTAAAAATTTTTAATTTTCTTGATATTTTTTTCTTTTATATCCTAAATCTTTTTTATTTAAAAGAAAATGGTGTTTTGAAAACTGAAAAAAAAAATAAAACTATATAGTGTTTTGAGATTTCAAGAATTTGTTGCATGTGTATATATTTCACTAGGTAAATAACACTGCTACCATAGCCAAAATGACTTCTATTATTAATTCAAATTATCATCTCATTTCTTTTCTTTTACCTAACAGTAAAAAGTAATTTATTATTTTTCATTATAGTTATATATAGATATTAATTTAGAGTTAAAGGTAGATATTAGAGATTGAATAATGACTTAATTTTTTTTTTGGACACTTATTACAATTTTAAAAATTTCATTTATAAATTAGAGATTAAGTTGAACTTTATTACAAGACCACTTGATTATATGAAAACAGAATTAAATATTAAATAGTATTATAGCAAGTATACAAATTAACCACTTATTTTTATTTTAATTTAAATAAAATTTATAATTTAATATTATATAAATAAAAAGATAAATATATAACGAGCATAGTTAACGTGCAACGGACGTCTTAAAAAAATTAGTAACATTAATTTTTAGAAAGGAAATAAGTCCATCAATATAAAGTTAGTGCCACGGAAACAATAGAAGCTTCACCATCTTTATTAATTTTTTAGTATACCTTCAATCAATTTATTTTATTTTATTCTATTTTTTTAGTGAAAATCAATTTTATTTTTATCCATGCAATGATTAGTAATATAATAATTTCCTAATTAATTGTGGCTCCTTCTTCACCACCTTCGTCCCCACCCATCATGTACATTTGATCGTTTCTAGCACCACCATCATCACTATGGGCCTGTTTGATAATACTAGTTATTCTAATAGTTAGCCGTTTTAATAATTGTTAGCTGTTTTAGTAGCTGTTAGCTGATAGATGTAGTGACTAGTTATAGCTATTTAAATGGTGATTGAAAGCGAAATTATTCGACAAAAACAACTATTTGATTGCCAATAAATTTAAAATGATAAAAAAGAATATTAAAATATTCACTTAGAATTTTCAGTTAAATTCATTATAAAAAAATAATTTCACTATACCTAAATTTTCAAAATTGAAGGGGGCAAAAATTGAAAAATTCACTATTTTATAAATAAAATAAAAAATTTTTAATATTTTACAGGATCAATATTTTTAATTTTTAATATTTATTTGAGTTTAAATTCAAATATATAAATAACATTTTTTTTTTCACTATCTATCTATATTATATATAAATGTAGGAATAAGAGAAGGAGAAAATGAGATTTCCGACATCTTAAATAACTTTAGTCGTTGCCGCACCTTACCCCATTGTACGATATAACATGTCATCCGTAATGTACTTAATAAGTACTAAATGGTTATAAATACATACTAAGTACATTATAAGGGACTTAAAAATTTTTCATTTACTCCTTTACAATTTGTAATAACAGATAAAATATAGTTATTAAGGTGAAATTTATATAAGTTCTTCTAACTCATCCGTATGCTATAACAGAAAATACTTTATCAATAATTAATTACATAAATAAAATATAAATTCTATTAATACTAAATAAATAACTGAATTAATAAAATTATTAAAACAATTATATTTACAAAATCATTATTAGTTCCATAAATCATAAGCCCCATGAAATACAGTTATATACTGTATCATTCTCATTTTCATAACTAAATAACTAATATCAATACCTATAAATATATATATATAATTATAGTTTGTACTATCATTAAAACTTTGTATATCTGCTCAATTAAATAACTGTTTTATCAATGCTATATTATATATCATACAATAATTCCAAATAAAACATTATAATTAAAAACTACAAAACCAGCTTATATTTTCTCCTTTCATTTCCTTATGATAATACAGAAAAGATTATCGCTAAGCAAAATTGCTTAGTGGTGCTAATTTGAATATTTAACAATAAATTCACGTTTCTTTTCAAAACCATCAATGACTATAAATAATATTTCATGTAGAAATATTTTCTTAATATACTCAATACTTTCAATCCATTTTTCTCTTAAAACTCAAATCATGAGTTTTAAATAAATGCACTCTAATATTATCTATTTCAATAAAATCCTTATTTAAACTTAATAGTTGCTTCACATAAAAATGATAAAATAACATCAATTTCATTTCCATAAATGTCCATTCAAGAAATTCAATAATATTCAATCAGTCTTAGCAGCATAAATAGACTCAATCTGAAGGGTCATCAATGTCTAATGTCTACATCTAGATAAAGCTATCTCAACCTCAGTCTGTCATATAAATACCAACAGAAAAGAAAACAATCTCAACTTCAAGAAGAGGGAACAATTTCAACCTCATAGAAAGAGAACAATCTTAACCTCGTAAAGAGAGAATAATATCAATCACAATATCAACTTCAACTAATGAAGTGATACCGGCAAAGTAATAACTATGTCTATTAACTGCTGAAGACCATAAATCATTTCATTCATTTAACAATATCAAAATCACATTGGGTAACATTCTCTTTTCATAAACATAAAATTTTCAATCATATTATAGAAATTATTCAGAAATCATCTCATATAAAATAAAATCTTTTTCTTTAAAATTCATAAAATAATATTTCAATAATTTCAATAATTCTTTTAAAGAAAATAACTCATATAAAAAATATATGTATGAAAACAATACAATTAGCTTTAATTAAAATAGAAAATTAGTATTGCACTAACTTGGAGTGAAAAGCTCCTTTAACTTTTCCTCTCTATTAATTGACTCTTAAACCATTTCAGTGACTTATCCAACCTATTAACGAATAACATCATGTACTTCAATTATTTGTTCCCAGTTTTAAATTGTTATAAAATCCTTAGTATTCTTACTTTAATGCTTATATACATTCTATTATCATTAATGTCATTGGTCCATACTTTAAATTCATTTTTTTCCTTTAATAGCTAAAAGAATTCATTTGGTTTACTTAACTATATTTATTAAAAACATTTAGCTACTTTATTTTCTTTAAAAAATTTTATTTAATGAACCATTTAACTAGCTTGATTTAATTTAATAAATTACATTTTATTTTCTAGATAAATTTAGTAATTTTATTTTAACTCTCGCTAAAACCATTGTTTATCTTACTCATTAAAATCCTTGAAGTAAACTTAGTATTCTTTCATAAAGCATATTTTGCTTTTCAAATCATTTTAATAATTATTTACTTATTCTATTTAAAACAAATACATAACTTTTTTATTAAAATAATTTTTAATTAAATTTGATTCTGTTCTAGAAACCATATTCTACTTTTAATGAGTCTGTCTCACTCTTTTTACAATAAATATTTTTTTTTTCAAAATCTTACTAAAACCAAATGTATATATTTACATATACTTATTAAATTAATCCATTACCAACTTCAATTTTTTTTTTAAATTAATTTATTTTTTCATCAATATATTTCCTTAAATAATAATACAATTTATCATTTTATAAATTGATTCTTCATTTTTTTTATTATAATTTAGCATCACTTATTTAATATTTTCTTTGTCTATTATTTACATTTCAAAATAATTACACAGTCCATCCCAATTCACAATTATTTCTCATGTCATATTCAGTGTTTCACAATTTATTAAAACTTAATATTTACTCTATTAGGTTAATTCACAAATTAATTTAACTGTCTAAATTCTGATTTATACCATTTATAATTTCTTTCACAGTTAATCAAGAATCTTTCATAAATGAATCTTCCATAAATTAGCTTATTTTACCAATAATTTAGAGTTTCATTTCAGAATTACCTTCCATATAATTGAATTCAACTAAGCCGATTTAATCCAACAATAATAAATTTCCAACTTCAAATTTTATATCCAACGTTAAACAATCGAATCATAAAATATACCAATCAAGATCCCGAGTCCGAATACGGGTTCAGCACGAAGAGACGACCATTCTGCTTCTAAACCTTCGCTGGAGCCTCGCCGGACCGCCACTAGCCCGTCACGGTGGCCGGAAAAAACGCGACTGCCAGAATTTAGCAAGGCTATCACCATCCGACTCCAAATTCGCTGAGGACTCCATTTCCATCATCAATCAAGTGAGATCAAGCCTCTATCACGTCGGATCGAGGTCAACAGGTAACTTACAGTCGCCTTACATGGCGTTTCCTCAAATCGACGCCTCTTACCAAATTCTCGAAGGGGAAATGCTCACAGGAGGGAGGTGCGTCGATTGACGCTCACCTCTGGTATTCAAATCGCCGGAAGCGGCGTGAAATGATCGAAAATATGATTGCACCATGTCGTAGGAGTTTCAGTCGCGATCTCCTTCGTTTCAGGGACCGATCGCACAAACCAAGGCCATCAACTTCATCCTCTCGTCGAGCTCTTGCGTTTGGTGTACTCGTCCGCCTGCGTCGATCGCCGTAAGCTGAGGAGCGGTGATGACAGTGAGAGAAGGGAGGGTCGGGGAGAGAGAAGACGCAGGAGAAAGATTTTTTTTTTCTTTTTCCTCTTTCCTTTATTTCTCTTCTTCTTTTTTTTTTTTAATTAAATTTTAATTAAAATTTTTTTATTTCTATAAAATTCTTTTGCTATTATTTTTTTGTCTCTTTTCAGATATTTATATGTATTTCTTCCGATAACACCATTAATATTTTATTACTCCATTTCTCTAAAATTAAATTACTAGATATTGACAAATAATTTACTGATCATTGTATTTAAACTCTTGTTTAACAATTTAATACAATTTATATTCCCAAATTATATATTAATAATTATTTCTAATGTTGATTATCAATAACCAATCAAATTTTGAATCTAAATTTTCAAGAAGTAAAGAATATAAAAAATTACATAAATCTTTTTACTATATTTCTTCTGGAATTGGAGGTGTTACAGTTGTAGTCAATTTGAAAATTACATTTTATAACTATGAGTATTTAGATGAGTAATTCAACATTCTTCTCTTTCAAGTAAAGTCGAGAGTTTAATCTTCATTGGGGTGTTTTTTTTTTACATTTTCTTATTTCCTTCTTTTCTTTTCCCTTTTACTATTATTATTATTATTACTTTTATTTCTTTCAATTTTGTCTTACATTCTTATTTTCAAACCCTTATTTTAACTTATATAAAATACTACTATACATTTTAAATTATCCATTTTAAATAATTACACACTTTCAGATAATAAACAAAATAAATAATAATAGTATTCAATTAAATACAATTGCATTTTAAAATAAAAAATATTAGTATTAATTAATAATAATACCAATTAATCAAATTTAAATTATTCAATAAATAAAGAAGTAAAAATCATATTAAAATTATGAAAAAGCAAGTTGTAAATTACTTTTTAAATCCTTCCAATTTCTCTCTAAAGTTGGGGTGTTATAGAAAAGTTCACTATTTTATAAATAAAATGAAAATTTTTTAATATTTTAGGGGATCAATATTTTTAATTTTTAATATTTATTTGAGTTTAAAATATAAATATATAAATAATATTTTTTTTACTGTCTATTCATATTATATATAAATGTAGAAATAAAAGGGAATGAGATTTCTAATCGCTCTTACTGAAATTTTAAATATCCTAAAATAACTTTAGTCGTAACCAATTTAAAAATATATATTTTATACCCATAAATATTTAGTTGAATGGTTCGATATTCTTCTCTTAAAAGTGAGATCGAGAGTTCAATCTTCATGAATGAACTAAATATTCGTTGAGAGTATTTTATCCCTTCTTGGACCGACTTGGTGCGAGTAAGATTTAATTTTACCCTTCTTGAACCAATTCTGTGCTAGCATAATTTAGTTCTAGTCTAATGTAATTGGCTTGAGATACTTGTGATTAGGACAAAAAAAAATATTTTTTATTATTTAATTAGATATAGTTTATAAAAATTATTTTTTAAATAAATACATATGGATACTAAAAAAAATATACTTTTTTTTCTATATGGATGTGGAAAAAATTGAGAATTTATTTGATGAGGATAAAACGTTTCTTTTATGTAATTTTTTTTATTAATTAGTTAATTAATTAATTAATTTATTTTAAATTTGCAACTTAGAAAAATAGAGAAACAAAGTTAGATCATCCCATTATTTGCTTTGTAATTTTTATTTATTGACTTGGCTATAATCTTTTTTTTTAATCTATCAACATCAAATTTTTGTAAATTACAGAATTTCAGTTAAAGAATGAGTTGATTTAATTTTTTTTATATAATTTATTTCCTTTTATAAATTGAGTTTCAAAAGGAATTCTATTTTTAATAATAATTTTTTTATTTTTATTTTTTTTATTATTAAATTAATTTGTAGCTATTATCTATTTAATTTAGTAAAAGATTTATATCTCCCTTATTATAAATATATGTCATTTTAATAATTAAACATTTTTAATATTTTTTTATTATATTTTAAATCTGTTTAATTTGAAAAAAAAATAGTATTTATAAAACAAGAAAAAGCAAGAGCTATAAATTTCTGTTTTTGGTTACATTTTGGGTTTCAAAAATTTGTGTCTGTGCTTATATTCGTTTCTCTAATGTATTGGATAAGTAATATTGTCACTGTATTCGAAGTAATTACTATTATCAATTCAGATTATCTATTCATTTCTTTTATTTACTAAGCAGTAAAAACTAATTTGTTATTATTTTTCATTATAGTGATATATAAATATTGATTTAGGGTTGAGAGCAAAAGATTGGAGATTAAATGATGACTTGAATCTTTTTTGGGTACGCATTATAGTTTTAAGAATTTGTATTTATTTATAAATACATAAGAAATAGCATTACAAATGGTTTGTACCACAAAATTCAATATAAATTAAGCATATAAAGGACCTGAACCATATCTACCTTCTCCTCTGTGAATCTGCTTATCCCTCTCCGTGTGCTCCATCTGAAGGACCTGAACCATAACTACCTTGCTAATTATGTTGGTTTCATGTATCAATATAGTCTCCTACAACACCGCCATCACCACACCTTCCTCCATGGCCACCGCTTTCCCCTCCTTGGTTTTGAGCATGAAGTGAAGGTGGTTAGTTACAACAATTAAATTTGGGGTCAAAGACGTGTTGTTTCCATTGAAAATGGCCGAGCCACAAATGCAAAAGGGAAATGGCAGCCCACTGTTTGGTCCAATATATAAAGCACGCACACAACATCGCAAAGTAGATTATTACTTTTACTTACACTAACAATAGTGTGTATACTGTATAGTCTAAGGAGTTATTGTGCTTAGTTTCTGTTGTCCATATATACATTCAATACATCAGGGGAGCCAAAGCTTAAAAAATGAAATTCAAAATACACAATTGCGGTTATAAGCCACCTCTTAGTAAAGAAAAATGTTTTAACACCCACGCGGAATCCGTCGTTAAGATATTAAATTCTCGGACTTCATTTGAAAAGAGAAAGCGTGGAACTGCTCATAATTATAGAACAAAACTTCTATTGTAGTCGTAAAGATTTTTACCACCTCAGTTCACTTTTCAGAAATTACTGTTGAGAATTTTTTAATAGCCTGATTAAATCTAATTATTTCATTAAATAGGTTTATTTTTACTTTTTCATTCATCAAATTCCATTTTAAAATGTAATAATGAAACTTAAGAGGCAAAGTGGAATCGCATTAGTTATATAATCTGATACAACTTCATGACAGCATTCATTCAGTAAATAAACATTTTAATAATAATTATTGTAAACTTGGATCCTAATTAATTAAACCAATTAGTCTCCTATTTTCACACCACCTGTGGTGAGAAAATATATAATCTCTCAGGAGAGTGTACAGCAATTGAAAAATATTGATCTCAAGGAGCATATCCACCACCATGGCCACCACCCTGACCTCCACCACCTCCGTACCCACCTTCATGCACATTTCCAGCACCATACCCACCACCAGAGCCACCACCGCCACCACCACCAATACCACTATGGCCACCTATGGCTCCTCCACCGTAGCCACCTCCTTCTCCTCCACCGGATCCCCCTCCATGTGCTCCTCCTGAACCATAACCTCCTCCACCACCAGCACCACTCCCACCACCTCCTCCTCCACCAACACCGCCGTATCCACCAATGGCTCCCCCTCCATGACCACCTCCTTCACCTCCACCGTATCCTCCTCCTTGTGCTCCTCCATAACCTCCCCCAGCACCACTTCCACCTCCTCCTCCTCCACCAACACCGCCATATCCACCAATGGCTCCACCTCCATGACCACCTCCTTGCCCTTCACCTCCACCATATCCCCCTCCTTGTGCTCCTCCTGAACCGTAACCTCCACCTCCGCCAGCACCAGTTCCACTACCACCTGCTCCACCAGCACCACCATATCCACCAATAGCTCCACCACCATGATCACCCCCTTCTCCTCCACCATATCCTCCACCAATGCCATGTTCTCCACCACCACCAGCACCACCACCAGCGCCACTGCCAGTACCACCTCCATACCCAGCACCATGTTCACCTCCACTACCATATCCACCACCATTACCACCTCCACTGCCACCACCTCCACCATATCCTGCACCATGATCACCACCAGCCCCATATCCTACTCCACCACCTATGCCACTACCACTTCCATATCCTTCACCGTGATCACCTCCCACACCATAACCAACTCCACCACCTCCACCGCTACCGCCTCCACCACCACCTGCATACCCACCAGCACCACCATAGCCAGCACCACCACCTTGTCCACCACCACTTCCATAACCCACACCATGCTCACCTCCATAGCCAGCACCCCCACCTTCTCCGCCGCCGCCACCACCTCCATAGGTTCCAACGTGCGCACCTAAACCTCCGTATCCTCCCCCTGAGCCCCCTCCTGCCCCGTGGCCAAACCCATAGTCAAGGTTGAGGAGCACTCTAGTGCCAGAGCATATGCCTAAACCTAACAACACAAAGAAAACTGAACCTAAAACTTTGTGAGTAGCCATTGGGAAGCGTTTGAATTCCCACAAGCTTGGTTTTGAGCAAGAAGTGAAGATGGGTATTTATAGGAATGGATTTGGGGTCCAAAGACGTGTTCTTTCCATTGGTTGTGGCTGAAGCACATGCAAAAAGGAAAATTGCTACCCCACTATTTGTCCAATATACAAAGCACGCTCACAATCACAAAGTAGATCATTACTTACACTAGCAATAGGTGTATATACCGTATAGTCTCACTCCCTAAGGAGCAAGTGTGCTTATTTGCTGTTTTCCATAACTGAATATCCATATTATATTGGTCCATATATATTTATGAAGTAAGGTTACTCAAGTGCGTATACTATAGACCAAAGAGAGATTTTATTTTTCTGCGTACTACTGGAATTTTTTTTTTTAACTATTGTAATTGCTTATTCCAATATATATATTTTTTCATTTTGTATATTAATTTTAATATTGAGTTTTATGTTACATTATGGACTAATTTTTATATATAATTTTCATTTTATAATTTTAGTGCTTTTGCATATTACCAAGCTACAATTTGAAAATTCTCTTGCTCTTATTATATCTAAAAAAATTATTTACTTATTTATGAAAAAGAAAGAATTACTTACACCCAATATATGAACTCATCTAGATACCAAAACTAATCAAAATTAATCATTTGATTGAAATGATTGTATTTATGACCATTCACTAAAAAAATAAAACAAAAATAATTTTTAGAAAATCTCTTAACTGATTGGTTTGGTACATAGAGGGCATATACAGTGGCGTAGGCAAGTCTTATTCTCTGTGAGTAACATTTTAATTTATGTTTTGAATCACGACGCACAGCCTCGCGTATATTTCTTGCTGTTGGGCTTTCGCAATGAAATGAAGTTGGTCCAGTTTGTATTCGTTGTATTATAAGTTGGTAATTCCTTGAAGTGTTGTTCATGGTTTGAGTTTGGTTGTATTCAAAGTTTGGTTTGAGTGTGTTGCGCGTTATTTATATTTATTGTATCTACTCGTGATTTTTAAGTTATATATCTATATAAACATCAGAAAGTTTGAACAAAATAATAAAAGCAATGGTATAAAAAATATTATTTTATTTCAGACATAATCACCGCAGGAAAAATAAATAAATTTTTTGTCGCTAAATAATGATTACCATCAAAATAACGACAAAATTTTGGTAAAATACTTGCTGCTATTTCTTAGAACAAAAACATTTTTTGTCGGAAAATTGGCCATAAAAAATTGTCACTAAATTTATAAATTTTTGTCGGTAATTAAATGAAAAAAGTAGACAAACTTTGTCGGTATTTTATTAAAATTTTACCGCTATTTTATTAGTAAATTGTTATTATTGTGTGTTAAATTTAATATATATTTTAGTAAAATGAATTTATTTTGTTGTTGATTTAACACTATTTTGTGGGTAACTAATGCAAAAAATTTAAAAATTTTGCTTAAATTTATATAATTAACCTACTTTGATATAACATCAAAACCTATAATAATCAACAATTTCAATTTAATACCATATACTATAATACACCTGCAATACATTAATAATATATCACAAATTAATTCAATAAACACATTTGATATTGTATTAAAATTACAAAGACAAAAGAAGAAAAAAAGGTTTTCAACATTTAGATATATATTCGAACAGTGGTGATACTAATTTATTATAATGGCTAATAATCAAAACTCTCATTTGGATCATCTTCTGCGTCATCTGCAGTCCGATCAATATGGAATTCAGTGAAAAATAGATGCATCAAAATGTTCATGGGGCCAAACTATCACAGGAGGAAGAACAACCTTTTACATCATCAATAAACAACTTTATAGCAGGAAAGCCAAAAATCCAAAACAAAAGCCGAAAATAAAGTAACAGAAATATTATACATCATCAATAAACAGCTTTTAAAATAAAGTAACAAAAGCCAAAAATCCAAAATAAAAATATATTATTCAAACATAAGTATCTATATATCTATATATATATATAATCCTGAAGCACTAAATAAATATATTTAAAAGGTTGAGTTGGCACTCAGCTTTCAGATTCAGTTTTTTCTATTTTTACAAATTTTTGAATTTTTTTTCCTTTATTTTTTTATTTGATCATTTAAAAAATAAGATTTAATTTTTAATAATTTTAGATTACAATCTTTTATCATTATCATCACCAATAAATTAAAGGAGAGTTTCAAATTCTAATTTTTAAATTTTGTAATTGAAACTTTAAAACTTTTAAATTTTTTTGAATTTTGAATTAAAACTTCTAATACATTTGAATTTTCCTTATATATAGACCTATTTTTATCCATATACCTTCATATTAATCAATTTCAATTATTTTCTTTTGTCGTTTTATGATTTTCTAAGTTTTGATTGTGTTTTTTTGATTTACTTTATATTATTGTATTTTCCTTTTCGATTAAGGTAATGTCAACTCTTTTATATATTTTTTTCTTTTTTATAGCCTTCTTTCTTTTTGCATCCATGATTTTTCTTATTTTAATCTTTATTTATTTAATAATATATTTTTTATTATTTATCGTATGTGTCATATGTGTGCAGTTGCAGATATGAGAAATTCATATTAATGGAGATGAACGAAAAGAAAAGCTAAATATAAATTCATTTATATTTTTTTTAAATGTATTATATATTTAGCAAATCGTATAAACTGTAAATTTTTCATTTATTATTTTGTGTGTGTATATATATTTATATATTATTTATAATATTTTAGTTCATGTAATTATTATTATAATAATATATATAATTCTAGCATTTGAGTTTTGAAAGAATTTCACTAAAACTGAATTAATAAATTGAAAAGGAAAATATAATAATTTTTATTTATTTATTTATTATTATTATTATAATTTTGCCATTTAGATCAAAGTGAATTCTCTTTTATATATATATATATATATATATATATATGAAATAACCCATTAATTTATTTTCAAAAGAATTTTTATTTAAAATTTAATTGTAAATTTTCACCAATGAGAATTGGCCAAAAATAATATTTTATGCCGCGAACCGAATCGAAAACCGAATTTAAAAAGTCTA
>CANUEX010006923.1:0-99163 GCA_948099535.1 Jatropha multifida
GTGCATATGGTTGCAGTTGATTGTGGGTGATATGATTGTCATTGTGTGAATGGAGAATGTCCATTTAGAATGCCTTAAGTATCATTTGTGTGAATGTGTGGGTTTAGTATTATATGTTATTATTCACTGAGTTTTATACTCGCTCCTTTCCCCCCTTATCCTTTATGTTGTTTCAGGAATTGGTGAATCAGTTGTATATATTTGGAGCTTTAGTTTTCTTTCTTTTGAAGTTATTTAAAGGATTATGTAAGTGTATAAGATAGAAGTATTTAGCACTCTTTGTAATTGTACAGTAGTAGAAAATCCGCAGTTATGTTAAGATTTATGATTGTAATAATAATGTTAAGTGTATGTAAGACTTTATGGGAATAATTGAGTTGAATAAAATAAGGCCCTGTGATAGTTTGAGTCATTAAAAATATAATGGGCCAACTTGTAGAATATTTTCATGTAATTATGGTGTTGAAATCAGAAATTAGGCTTACTACGGGCCTCGGGGGCCTTAAGCTTACCCAGGTCCTAGTGCCGGTCCGGCCCATAGAAACGGGTCGTGACAGTAAGTTTAATTTTTTTTATAATTTTAATAATTTTTATATAATTTCTTTTCAATATTGATATATTTTTTTTTAATTTCTATTACTCTGTCAAATTAGAAAAAAAATTTATAAATAATAAGAGAAAGCGGTTTATATGAAATTATAATTAAGAATGATATGCACATGATTGAATTTCTATTGTCCATTTATTTTATTATTTTTAATATTATCTAAGAAATTTATTAATTTAAAAATAAATTAAAAAAATCAATGATTTTTAATATATATTCATTTTCTTTCAATTTTATTGTAGAGTTAATTTTTATATAATTAGTCTAATGTTTTGAATTTGAAATAGATACTCTTTAATTTAAATAATTTTTAACAAAATTAACAAAAATAAAATTATAAATAATTTAAATTATAAATTTTTTTAATTAAAATTTATTTTTATATTTTAAAATATTATCAAAATATTTCTAATATTGTAAATAAAGATATTTACTATATATAATATACACTGGCTGCTAGTCTACATCCTATAATTGTGCTAAATGGCTGAATTACACAATTTTTTAGTATATTATATTAGTAGTGCAAGTATTTTGATGGTTCGAGTCTATTCGGACTATAGTTGTTCCAGCCCAAGCTCAACCCAAATTTAATTTAGGTTCAAAATTATTGATCAAACCTGTAGGGGCTCTTAGGCAAATGTCAAATTTAAAATTTTAATTTTTAGTAAATGTCATAAACTAACAAAATTAAGAAACTAACACATTTGATCGAAGAAAAAAAAATTATCCAAAATAACTTTAAACGACGTTACAATGAACTGTTAAAATAAACAGTGCGAGTCATCATAAAAAACGAAAACTCTACAAAATGAGTAAAAAAAAGAAACACTATAAAACAAGAAAAAAAAAAAAAAGAAAACGCTGAAAAAAAAGGCTGAAATAAAAATACATAAAAAAAATGAAATCTTATAAAAAAAAAATGAAACACAAAAAAACACGAAATCTGAAAAAGCAATCTCCATACGACTTATGTAATTCAAACATAGCGATGATGACAGGCGACGACGACAATAACGACAATATATACTATGGATATGATATATATATCATATCAATAAATAATGTAAAAATCAATTAAATACAAAATAAATATACATACACCAGTTAACACATTTGATCAAATGAATTAAATATGTTGTGTGTGTATATATATAAAATTAATTTTATGGCATTTACTGATACAGTATATATATACATCGTATTTACAGACACACACACATATATATTATATTATGATCAATTCAAACAGAATTGAGTGTTACCTTATCTCTACAAAGCATGAACAACATTCATGACGGTAATAGTTTTCTAGTAAAAATTAAATTGCTAATACGTTTATACAAAAATGAAATTGCAGAAGAGAAATAAAAAATGGAAGAACAGAAACTGAAAAGAGGAATATGATAGAAAATGAAGAAACAAAAAATGGAAAATGAGAACTGGCTAAAAATATGCAGCAATAAAGAAAAAATTAAAAAAAGGAAATGAATATTAAACTTAGAAATTAATACAAAAGGAAACACTAAACAATTTAAACAATAATTAAAATAAAAAAAGAAAACACAAAACCATTAAAACTCTAATTTCTTAACAAACTAACCCCTAACAAAAGAAAAAAGTGCATAAAAATAAAAATAAATTCAAAATGACAAAAATTTAAATTAAAAAGTCAACATTGACATTTTCTAAAAATAAATTTCAAAATATGACATCTATCCAACTTAATATTATTGCCCGAAACAATTTCATACTTTCCTAATTCAATATATCAAGAGAGAATTATCAAATTAAAAATTATAATAAAGTAAAAGATATTCCTTATTCCATTAATTTTGATGGGAAAGTAAAAATTTAAAGGTATTATCCCTAAAACTCTCATCAAGTTATTGTCCTTTCTTGTCAATTACTTAGACTCCAAAGTAAAGGATGATTCTTGCTTGTCTCTTTATCCTTTTTCTTACTCCCAAACAAAGCCAAGCATTTGAAATTAAAAACTAAAATATTTAGCATTTTAACAAAAATTGAAATTAATTTTTAAATTAATATTGTAAAATATTTTAGTTTCTCAAATATCAATCCAACTTAAATTGCTAATTATAAAATACTAGGAGGGACTCAGGAAAACCTTGGCCTCAAGCTCCAGAAATTTTTATTCTATAAATAATAAAATAGAAAATTTGATTTGGTTCCACAATTTTCTTTGAAAATAATAAAATTTTGAAATATTTTCTTTTAATTCCACAATTTTAGAGTCGGCTAAGTGAAAGTATATAAATACACTGTCCCGTATCTTAATCATATGATACAATAAAATGTCTAATAGTTAATATTTTTAGGACAAAAGGATTTCTTTCTCGTGACAACTGCAAAGTCCCTTGTCCTAAACTACTTTAACAGAGTTAGATAAAGATTCCACTAAACCATCCTAAACTACTTTAACAGAGTTAGATAAAGATTCCACTAAACCATCTATCCACTCCTAGTAGTAGCTGAGTTACATCCACTCCACTCAAAAGCAAATTCAATAAGAATCTACCTAACATGTTCAATATGAAATTCCCTCATTTAATAATCGTATTAAATATTTAAATATAAATATAATATAAAAATTAAATATAATATATATACATTTAATTAAATGAATTACGTACGAATAAAAAAATTCAACTAAATTTTATTAAATGAATTTCCCATTTCTGACACCTCTACCCAAAAGGAATACTTAACACTCACTCAACTCATCCAAATATCTGCTAAACTGTTAACCAAAACAGTTAAGTTAGGAGATAAACGCAACAGAAATATAGTTGCAAGTTGCAAAAGCAAAATAAGGGAGCCACTTTTGTCTTTTAGCATTCTTGGTATTCCCAACAGAGATGACATTTGGGTCTGTTGCTGACAAAGCTTCTTTTGTTTTGAGTACACATTACCCAACACTATACTATGAACTTGTCACTGCATCAGCTATTTTTTTAATATGTTCAAATAATTTTTGAGAAATATATTAATCACATGTGGGTATCAATTATTAAAGCATTTCTTTATCTCTCCTTTTTTTTCATCAAATACACTTTTTTTTTAAATAGAGAGAATGGAAAATAATGGGGAAAGAAAATATTTTTTTTATTTAGAAATGACAAAATTTTAAAGGAAACAAAATATTACTAATATTGAAAATTTATAATTCATCTTCATTTATTTTTAAATTATAAATTACGATTCTAATTATTATGCTGTATTTGTCTAATTTAATAAAAATAAGCAGTACTCAGTAATTATTAAAATGGAAATTAGTCCAAGAGGAAGAAAATTAAAAATGAATTGAAATTATTACTGAAAATGGCAGTTTTTTAGTGCAATGCAATTATATACTTATATACATAATTATGTAAATTATAATAAATCTGATTTATAACTATAATTATAATAAATTATAAACAATCTTATTATATCATATAAATTTTTGCTTTATAATTATAAATAAGATGAATTTATTGTTATTTTTATTATATTAATATTTTATATTATCAACATATAATACAATTTAAATAATAATAATATAAATAATATTCTCTCAAAACATAAATAATATAATAATAATCCAATATAATTATCATTATTCTTAAAGCAGCATATTTGAAATGTCAAAAAAAAAATATCAGAACCCACGAGAAAAATACTTTCGGGGCAAATTTGCACAAAAGTAAAGAAATTAAAAATGTATTGAAATATTGACTTTGACATAATTTAATGATAAATACAGATCTAATAATATATTTAGATTTCAATTTCTCTTTTTACAATGCTAAAAAAATATATAATTATTTAAATTATAACATATTATTCATTTTATCATATAAATATTACAATGTAATTAGATAAACAATTAAATGAAAATATAATTGTAGTTATAATAAATTAAAATTTTCTTATTACATTAGTAATTTTTATTTAGTATAAGTTATAAATTAACATAAAAAAAAACTAATTTTGCAACTCAATATGTGAACGCGAATAATGAATTTAATTATATAAACTCCTTGCTTTGATCTAATTATTTTTAAATATAAATTTGCATGATAAATTTTTATCATAACCCAAAGGCTAGAACTATCTCCACCACACAAAAGATTACCTTCAAGACGTTGGTGCTAACTTTTTGTGGTTGACAATGAAATTTGCTCGACGCAACCCAAATGTTGGAAGGGAGACATGCAACGTAGTGCTACGAGTGATAGAAAATTATTTCGATATGTACTTTTTCGTATTTATGAAATGTCAATTCTTGTTTTTATATTTTGTTTTGTTAAGTCAAAATTTAAATGGACCACTCTTTTATTAGTGGTTCAGAGAGGAAGGATTGAGGGTGACCGTACCACATTTTTAAAATTTATCATGTCAAAAACTGTAAAATTTTTTTTTAATTTGATTCTCTAAACTTTTAAAAATTTTTCTTTGCCCCAATTTTTAGAGTCTATCTTCATTTTTGTCTTTTATCTTTTCTCTTTTGATCCAAAATTCGAATGTAGAACTTTTTAGTGGAAATTTGTAATTGATCTATAATATATGAAGTGGGGATGTGAAAGAGGAATATTGGGAATGATAGAAATACTCTATTAAATTTATAGATGGATACAAATATTTTTAAGATTTTTGGTTAAAAAATAAAAATAATTTAATTTAATTGGTTATATTGATTTTCTATTTAAATATAAATTATATTTTTTAATAAATAAAATAAATATTAATTACAAAAGATTGTGATTATAAATTTTACTTTAGGAAGTTGATTATGTAGTAAAGAAATTATTTTAATTAAAAATTTGCTAAAAATAAATATTTTATATGTAATTATATTAATAAAGCTTTGGATAAATGTAAAGAAGACGGTGGGTCTATTCAGTAAATTTAGCTGATAGTTATTTTAATAGCTGTCAATTGTTTTATTGGTGGTTAGCTTTTAGTGGTTAACAGTTATATAGCGGTTTATAATAAAAGTGTTCAGTACAAATAACTGTTTGATTAACTGTTATATAAAATGACAAAAAAAAGATATGAAAGCAAAAAATAAGGTAAAAACAAGTGATGAATATAAATGTGATAAAGAAATTAAAAAATACTAACACTATCTCAAGCTCTAATCGGTAAGATAGATATTGTATTACTGAACACTATAATTAATTAAGATATTGTTTCAATCCTATCAAAATACTAAACATTATTGCCAAACAGGGTCAAATAAATAACTCAAATACAAATCAAATGATGGATATTGATATTATAGATATTATTAAATATAATATAAAATTTTATTTTATTTTTTTAATGATTAAATACATTTGAAACCATTGAATAATTAACTTATTGTTAATATTATTAAATACATTTTTTTCTATATGAATAATTAAACAATCATTCATCCAAATACCTTATACTCGATTGCTCGATTATGCAACCGATTCTTAATAATTTTCGTTGCAGAAAATGCTCTTTCTACAATCAATGGGCACCAAGTAAAACTAATAGTAACTTAATAAGTGAATATACCAATGAATAAACAATATGACTCTCGGTTTCAACTAATTCCTCTCTTAAAAACATTAACTCAATTTTTTATTTATTTAAAATGTTACTCAAAAGGATTTACATATTATAAATATAATGATTTGAGCAGTTCACTTTATAAATATATTAATAATTGTTAAAAAAAAATTTTAAAAGTCAGGATGGGTATGTATACTCTCAACTATAACGTGGCTCCGCTGCTGTGCATTTGTTTATTCTTTATTCGTTTAGCCAGACAAAATTTACTTTTGGAATAAACAAATATAAATATATAGTTTCTTGTTGAAATAACAAAGGGAAAATAAATAGTAAGCACGAGCACCGCCCCCCGTCCACTAGCAAAGGGGATAAGAATCTGATAATACAAACAACACCTCCTATTCTTTTGTCTTTTTATCTTTTGAAAAATACTTAGAATCCATATTCTACCCTATCAAATTACATAAAAAACTTTAGAGTCCGTTCAAAATAAATAAATTTCACAAAATTTTATATTTGATATGAAAAATATCGATTTAAATTTTATGAATTGAATTTTATGGAATTGGTTAAATTTAATTTAAATTCTATTAAAATTATTAAAATTTATAAATAAATTTCACATATTAACCCACTAATATTTTTATTTACTAAACTGCCCTCTATTGAAACTATCCAAAACGTATATTTTATTTATTTTTCCTCTTTAACGTATACCTTGTCATCTCCTTAACAGCAGTCGTTTATTGTCTCCTCAGCCTATCTCCTCCTTATCACTTATCTGAGCTGCAATTCTCATCCATCGAAGTAGCACGTAAGTGAGAGTTTTTTATTTTCTGCATAAATATTTGAATATAATTCAAAGTAACGGTATCTCCTCATTTATCTTTGATACGATTTGGTTTGAATGAAAGAGTTTTCAATAATTGTTAAGGTTAAGCTTAATGAGTTTGCAAATGTTTAATTCATGATTTTTGGTAGTTTAACTTGCTTTTTGTTAAATTTATTTACTATTATTCTATCATCCACTATATTTTGATAAAATGCTTCAACGAAGTGAATGAGGTTAATTGAGTTTTCTTGTTTGTTCTTTTTCTTTTATTGTGATTTCCCTTTGCTTTTATGGGTTGTTTGGTTAGAGAAAAGGGTGTTTGCTTAGTATTGTCTTCCATTATGGTTTGGACGCATATTTTCTCAATATACTGGTCCACATGCAAGCAAACATGGAATACTTCTATGGTGAGACACCAACACTAAAATTGGACTCATCAAAATCGCCAATGCTAGAGAATACAGAAGATTTAATGGATGGAGAAGATGTTTCTGCAGCTGCTGTTAAAGTGGAAAGAAGAGAAAATGAAAAAGGAATAGAAGAAGAAAAAGAAAGTGAAGTTCTTGTTCAAGAAGATGATGGTGGTCAAGTAGATGTTAAAGAGTTTGATGACATATTTCTTATTCATGAAGAGTATCAAGAAGAATAAGAAGAAGATTATGAAGAAGAAGAAGAAGAAGAAAATGGAATGTTGAGTACAGAGGAATTGAATAAGAAATTTGTAGAATTTATTAGAAAGATAAAAGAAGAAATAAAATTTGAGGTCCAACAGTAATTAATTATAGTTAATTAAATAAATTATGATTATAGTATATAAATAATATCAAAGCAAGAAAAAAGCTCCAAATAGAGCTAGTTGCTTTCTTGAATTAACATCTGAAATTAATCATAAATGTTTTTTCTTATTTTGCTATATCTAAAATAAAAGTTGTCATTTCTCTTTTTCTTTCTTGTTATATATCTCTTTAATTATATTTTTCCTAAAGAGTATAAAGTTGCTCTTGTACATTATTATATTTATATATTGAATACAAATAAATTTTTAATTTTGAATGTATTTTAATTTATTAATAAAAATAAAATTTAAAATTTTGCTATTGAAAATATAAAATTTTATTGAATCATTAATTAATTAATTATGGTGGAATATGAGTGTATTTATTTATATTAATATTTTTGTTAAATTATTATGTTAAGGGTTTTTGAGAAAATATAGATAAATGAATTTTTATTTAAAAATTATTTCAAACATAATTTTGTGAAATTCAATTAAATTTTCTATTTTATATTATAGCATATCAAACATAACAAATTCATTTGCAAACGAATTTTATTTGAAATTCATTTACAAATGAATTCTATAATTATAATTCATTTGTTTCAAACGGGGTGTTACTCTTTACCCGCATATATTTATTTATCTAGACCTGATTTATAATTTCATCCACAATCATAGAATAAATTAATAAAAATAATATTTTATCGAAGCAAGAATATTTTTGACTGTTTATTAAAAATATTTCAGCTTGACACTTAATCATAGTTAAGACTTTATTCAAAATCGAATCCGAAAATTCTTTTCACATGTCCAACTTGTGTTACCAACTGAACTACAATTTATAAATTAAAAAATTTTAATTTTAATTGGTCTGATTCATTAATAAGGGGATTGTAATTCAGTAGGTGCATGGAAAAACTCCAGATTAAAAGGGAAGTTAAATATGGTTAATTAATCCATTTCATCATATAAATGTTGACTAAAATAATCATCACCATTCCCTTTGGTTGGAACAATGCTTGTACTAATTCCAATTTCAAGTCATAGTTCACTTCCACTTCTTTTTTTCAGTTTCTCTAAGACTATTAGTATGTTGAAATTTATTGCAAAATTTTGATTTTTGGAGTGGCCAAATTTATAATTTCCAATTCTTTATAGCTCAATGTTTTTTATTTTTAGTACACATTTAACATCTTTCACTTTATCCTAGTTATTATAATTTGTAAATTACGGTAGAAGGACATTCAATTCCGTATAAGGGTATAGTGGTGTATTAAAAAATGAAAAGGTAAAATAGTCAATTTTGATAAAATATAAGGGTATAATTATAATTTTTTTATTATATATATTTCAAAGGACCCATTAAAAAAAAGAAAAAAGAAAAAAAAGACTTCTCTTCTTCTCTTACATTTTTATGTGAAAGATTACTGGACACTCATAAATTGGTTGTACATGTGAAGAACTAGTGTATGAAACTATAAACTGACACACTTCCCATTCAGTGTGTCGGTACTTACACGCACCTTATTCTCTTTCTCTTTTCTCTCGTGACCCGCCCTCCTTATATTTAGCGCTCAACGCCAACAACTACTTACAACACTCCATCATGAATCCCTCTTCTCTTCTTCTTCTTCTTCTCCTTCTCCTAATTCTCTTAATTTCCGAATTGCCATTGTTTCAATCGAGCAACCATGACTATCCTCAAGCATTATCTAAATCTATTCTTTTCTTTGAAGGCCAAAGGTCTGGTTATTTACCACAGGACCAACGCATTACTTGGCGGGCCAATTCGGGCCTTAGCGACGGCTGGACTTACAATACGGACCTTACTGGTGGATACTATGACGCCGGTGATAATATCAAATTCGGATTTCCGATGGCATTCACTACAACAATGTTGGCTTGGAGCGTTATTGAATTCGGAAATTTGATGCCTCCTAATGAACTTAGAAATTCTTTGGTCGCTATTCGTTGGGCTACGGATTATTTGATGAAGACGGTTTCTCAGCCTAATCGGATTTTTGTTCAGGTAAGATAACTCACTCGTGGCGTACTCTTATTTTAGTGTGGGAGTTAACTGTAGCGTAGTGTAGTGGTGGTTTTGTAATTCGTGGAGTATTCTGGGGTAACTTGGGTAGTTGGATTTTGGGAGTAGCTTTGTCGTGGTTTAACTAATCAAAAAGTGGATAGAGGTGCGTGGGCTTTTGCGGACTAAGGTTTCATGTTTATTGACCATTTTACCCTTTCCTTTTAGAGAGACCCTACAATTAATTTTGTTTTTTGGTGTTTTGATATATGGGGAGGCGCATTAAACTAGAAATCTAGAGTAACATTGGTGTTACTCGATGGAGGTAACCCTTTGAATTCGTTAAATTAATTCTTATGCTAATTGAATCACACGACAGGATTGACACTTCACAGGTCTTTTTTCATTCGTCAGGAAATTGAGTGGGCAGAAATAATGTGACATTTACTCAATAAATTATTGAAAGTTTCTACGATCGAAAGGTCTTAAATTCAGAATTTCTTACTCCTCCTAACGAGAAGACAAAACATATCACACCTGGCAAGGTTTTTTACTCAAGAGCTTTTCTAAATGACTATGACTGCATGAATCTAAATCCATGACTTGGATTTGCAAATAATTACGATTAGTTTAATTACCTGAAATCTAACTGTTAATTCATAAAATTTGTTTCTTGACTCTCATATTAGAAGTGGATAATTCTTTTTATTGAATGATTAATGAAATAATTGACTGATGGCGTTATATTTTCATCTGAATATCAAATTTTTAAAAATAATATTACTAAAGAGTGACATTTAAAATTAAAATTAAAATTTTAATCTCTTGTGATATAGTACAGATGAATCTGCATCACCTGCCATCCATACCACATGGCACATGTAAGGTACACAGAGGTACATTATATTATTCAGTTGGGACATCCAAGGCTTGAAGCATTAAAAGAACCAAAACAATAGAGAGGACCCATATTTCTTCCCTGGTGACACAACTGGACCGCTTTTTCACCATGAAACTCCGCGAATTGTATGGGTCTACAAAAATTGTCCTCATCGTCTTGCTTTTTATGTTTCATTTTAGATTTTTATAAAATGGAAAATTTATTCCAAGCAGAAACGAATGCTGACCGCAATCATTTTAAAGAGTGAGTGTCTAATATTTTTCTTCCTGAAATGCATTTATTACCTAGTTTGATCTGTTACCTGTTATAACAGCTAATTGGTTTTGTTTATTAAAGTCATCAACACATAAACAAGTAGAATCAGTAGTTTAATGTCTATGTATGATTTTATTGCTATAATTATAATATGAATTGGGTGTTCAAGTTTTTATTTTTGGTTATTAATTATAGGTAGGGGATCCAAATGCTGACCATAGTTGTTGGGAGAGACCAGAAGATATGGACACTCCTAGAACCCTCTATGCTGTGGATGCACCTAATCCAGCATCAGATGTTGCCGGTGAGACAGCAGCAGCTTTAGCGGCTTCATCCATGGCCTTCCGGTCATCGGACCCTGGATATGCCGAGACATTGTTAAGAAATGCTGTTAAAGCCTTTCAATTTGCAGATAATTACAGAGGAGCTTATAGTGACAACTCTAACATTAGAGATGGGGCCTGCCCTTTCTACTGTGATTTTGATGGCTATCAAGTAAGGATACGTGTCTTAATCATTAACCTAGTTTATCTATCTATTTTAGTCATTGCATTATTCAAGTTTTGTCACATGTATACTGTCTGTACTAATCATATTATTTTAATTAATTTTGGATAAGGATTTCATTGAAATATATACATTAAGCACGTTGATTAGAGTACTTATTGGATATTATAATAATAATATGTTTTGGTTGGTTTTTTCCAGGATGAGTTGCTGTGGGGAGCAGCTTGGCTTAGGAGGGCATCTTACGATGATGCTTACCTTAGTTACATACAAAACAATGGTAAAACACTTGGTGCTGATGAAAATATTAATGAATTTGGTTGGGACAACAAGCATGCTGGTCTAAATGTTCTTGTCTCCAAGGTTAGTAGTGTAAATCCAACATTCTAATTAATTAATGAAGTAACTTAAATGTACATCATTACAATGTTAAAGTTGATTTGATTATTGTATAGGAAGTCCTGGAAGGAAATATGTACTCATTAGAATCATACAAAGCATCAGCAGATAGCTTCATGTGCACCCTTATACCTGAATCATCCTCCTCTCACATTCAATACACTCCCGGCGGCCTCATTTACAAGCCAGGAGGCAGCAACTTGCAACATTCGACGACAATTTCATTTCTACTGCTTGTTTACGCAAACTACTTAGAACGAACATCCCAATCTGTCAATTGCGGCAATGTCAATGTCAGTCCATCTTCGCTTCGTCAACAGGCTAAGAGGCAAGTTGATTACATTTTAGGAGACAATCCACTGGGATTATCTTATATGGTTGGATATAGTAATAATTACCCTCAACATATTCATCATCGTGGTTCATCATTACCATCAGTTAAGGATCATCCTGAATTTATCGCTTGCAAAGAGGGTTCGATTTATTTTAATTCAACGAACCCTAACCCCAATATACTTGTGGGAGCAATTGTGGGCGGTCCTAGCAATGATGATTCATATGCGGATGATCGAGCCGATTATAAGAAGTCTGAGCCAACTACATATATTAATGCACCATTTGTTGGTGTGCTTGCTTATTTTGCAGCAAACCCTAATTTTAGTTGAAAAAAAATACACATGCTACTTTTGTATATAAGCCAATATTTGTTGGCATTACAAAATATACGGTGAAAAAAAGAATGTCTCTCATCTTTGGGAAAGTAAAGAGCGTAGAGGCTTGTTATAGGCGTTGAATTTGAGAAATTGATTCACAAAACCTTGCTGTGAGTTTTTTGAAAATTGTGTGTAAGGAGCATATTTGAGATGCAAAATCTCAACCATAGCTTCAAATCTGATGAAGGAAATGAAAATTTCAATTTCATTTAAATGCGAGGCTCTAGCTCTTCATGATTTCAATCAATTGGATGTGTTTTAAAGACTTGAAATTGACATCCAACTTCAGCAGAACAGGGCACTGTAAATCTAACCAATGATTGGCTTTATGATAAGTTCCTGTGTAATATTAATTCATGAAATTCAATAATAATAGAATAATTAAAAAAAATACAATTGAATGTCTCCTAAAATGAACCAAAAAAAGGGCCAAAAGAACGTAACAGAAGAAACCGATTAGCAGGAATGACAGTTACGCCTACTAACTTATTCCGGTGGGACACTGATTTAATTGATTACCTACCAAACTAATTGATCTATACCAACCAACTACCACATTAACTGGTTTCATGGCCTCCGGCACGATGGTTCGATCTGCCTTCTGACATTAATCTTGCCATTTCCATTATTGCCGTTTAGATGGTGGGTTCATGTCATTGTGTACTAGGTGTTACTACTCTTTGCAATACTTTCAACCAAACAAAACGACACCGTTTATCCAAATATACCAAACCAAATCCCATAGAAATTTTCCATTGTTGTTTCACAGTGAATCCTTTAATTGAGAATTTGTTAATGGTAGTTTAAAAACACTAATATCAATATTAATTCATGCCTTTTATTATGAAAATTAATTTATGCTTTTTATTATGAAAATTAAAAAAAAAAAGAAAAATTAATTTTCTACCCGATACTACTAGTAAAATGAAGCCATTTAAAAATTTTGGAGATAAAACTGTGTAATTAATTTATGGAAAATTGTAGTAAATGTCACTTTTTAAAATTTATTTTTACATAATATCAGTTTGATTTTAAAATTTAAATTATTGTCCTTTGTGATATACTTTTATTATTGTACCTTTTTTTATTGGTAGGACATTAATTTATTAATATTTTAGTATTTTAATATGTTAATGGTTCCTTTTATATTAATTTCCTATTTCAGTATTTTCATATGTCGGTATTTTCTTTTGTATTAATTTTTTATTTTCACCATTATTTTTATATTTTAGTATGTTAATAATATTTTAAATTACGTAAGTTGTATAAGGATTTGTTCTCATAAATTTGGTGTTTCGTTATGTTCCTTTCTTTTATTGGTTCTTCTTTTTTTTCAGTATTCTTTTTCTCTAGTGTTTTCTTTTCTTTTTAGTTTTTCCTTTTTGTAGTATTTCATTTTTTCATTGTTTCCAGCGTTTCTTTTTTTCAATGTTTCTTATTTTTTTTGCAAGGTCAGTTTTGGTGTTATTAAATTTTTTTTACCAAATTTATTATTATGTTAAAGTATTTTTTTTTTTACATTTAGTTATAAGTGACACATTGAGCCTGACATTTGCTTAAAAGTCCCTTAATATATTCTGTCCATATTATTTAGATTTGTGCAGTGTAAGGATTTCAGTGATTTGGGCCCCTCCTTGCTATGAGAAATATCATATGAGGGCCCAAATGTTTTTGGATCATAAAATTAAAAATGGGCCCACTGTTTAACCCAAGAGTCAAATTAAGGGTTATTTAAAAAAGAAAAATAATTATTTCATCCATGTGGCTGAACAAAATTAATTAACTCATTTTCATATTTTTTATTATTAGGTATTTAGTTTTGGAAATTTGATTCGGTCTCATCAAATTGTCATTTCTCCCAAAATTAAAGATTTTTTTCGTTAAATACTACTAAAAAGCGAGAAAGAAGAGAGAAAAATATTTTAAAAATGCAAATTTACCTTTAATGGGATATGACAAAAAAGATATTTCAATGAAAAGAGGAAATTATCCCTCACAAAAATTAACAATTTAATCAATAGTCCTTAACTCTTAAATCTGTTTAGCCTGAACTCCTTCATGGATCAAAAGAGCAGTGCACCGCCATCATCAATTATCGGATCTGGGTCACCACCAAGACTTCCATCAAGAAGGCACTCATTACACCACTAACACTCCTAGAGAGTCTTGCCATTCTTGGCAAAGCTTAAAGCAGCAGAGTCATGAGTGATGACGACGGCAAAATAAGGAACTACCCTTTGCCAATGAAACAGTAGAAGAAGAAAGTCTAATCACAAATCTTGAGCGATTTAAAGAATCAAGAAATAATCTTAAAATTAAAATAAAACGAATAGCTCATGCAAACAATCAAATTATTGCAAGAGGAGTTAGCATCAACTAGGGAAGAATTGTTAATCCTATAAATGAAAGAGTTTGATTAGTCAAGCAAATCCTCAATAGAAGAAAAAGGTGAAACTCAAAAAAATAAGCTAATGATAACAGTGCTATCGAGCAAAACTTTAAACAATAACCTGTTAAAGAGTCTCTAAAAGTCGGTGGTATGCTCAAAGTCCTACAACAACAAGTACAAATGCAACAATATGTAAATTTATATTAGCTGAAAGATAAAATACTTCTATCCAATAAGCTCGATGGAAGAACTCCATTCTAAATTTAAAATCTCAATTTTCAAAGAGTATGATGGCTTTGAAGACCTGTGTAGCTACTTGGCTACATTCATAATAACCTCATAATTCTAAAATGTCATATCCAGCTCAACAGTGGTGTCAAAGTTTAGCATTAGATTAGTTCATGATTTCAAAAAATTAGCCAAATTTTTCATTGTTTGTCGCCTCAATCCCACCAAAAAAAGGATAACTTCTAATATGGGAAGATAAGAGAAGATATTAATGAGACTCGAAGGCAATTCATAGCTTGGTTCACAAAATGAACAGTTAAATTGATTGAATCCCTTATTAAAAACTCATTGTAAAGTTACCAACATCTTCTGGAATGAGTTCGAAAGCACATTTGTCTTTATGATACTAACTCCGCCTAAAGTTCAAAGCATAAATAAAATAAATTTAGATATGAAGTTAAGGATACTAGATTTCACGAGAATGACCATGACCTTGAGAGTTTTACTTCCGACAGTATTAAGGTTTTTTAACTGCATTGTTTGAGTGCTCTGTGGTTTGGTTGAGTTTAAATTTTTGTTAAATTCTCATTATTAGTTTAAATGGTGTATTAGATTAGAATTGTGTTATATTTTAAAAGAATTATTGAGTTTGATGAAATTGAAAAATTTCTAAAGATTTACATTGATTTTTATGAAATTAGTGAGACTTCTTTTTATAGACTTTGATGGAATTATAATGACTTTGATGTATCCGATCAAAATTAATTTCAAGATGTAATTGAACAAATTAAAAGGATTTTGGGCCAATTGAAAAATTGGAAGCAACGAGGGATCAAAAAATGCGTCATCTTCTCCAATTTATTTTCTTCTTCTTGAAATCTTATCACCGTGGACAGTGAAAAATTTGCAATGGCACAGTCACCACCGGCCATCCCCTATCTCTAGAACAGCCGCGGGGTGAGCAATGGTTGGTTTGGTTCAATACGAACTGAATTGAGATAAACAAATCCATTGAATCGAATTTGCTTTCAAAACTGAATCGAACTGAACCATATCAGTCAGTTTGGTCAATTTTGATCAGTTTTACCATTTCGATTCGCTTTTAAACCCAATTGATAGGTTTCTATGAAACCGGCTCGAACTGAATAATAAATTTAGTTCAAACTAAATAAATCAACAACTAATTAGTCTTGATTAGCTAATTAAATCGAATCAAATTGAAATGGGTTAGTTTGATTTTCGGTTCGATTCAGTCAGTAAGTTTACAGCCCTAGCTATTGTCTTGCTAGAAAGATTGCAATTTTAAATATATTTTTTTATAATTTAAATTAAAAATTAAAAAATAAACCTAGCACTTTAAAATCCAACAAAATCTTTGGTTTAAGTTTGAATCTGTGAATGACTCTTTTATTTATACTTAACATTCTAAAATTCAACGAAATCAATAATTTTATAAAATTCATCTAAATCGGCAAATTTTGAAATATCATTAAATTTATATAAACTTTTAAAGTCAGAATTGAATACTATTAGATTTTTATGCATTTTGTACGAGTTTGAATTGAATACCATAAAATTTTAATAGACTCTAAAAAATCTATATTAAATACCATTGAAATTTTAAAACCTAATAAAATTTTAATTTAATACACCCCTCTTAGTTTATATGAATTCTCCGGCTAAATTAAATTGAACCGGGAACATCCTTACCAGACCAAACCGGTTCGATTCAGGCAGAGGAATATTTTTCCGAATTGTTTTTTAATTTCTGAAACTTAAACCGCCGATACAAGCATGAATAAAACGCCAGCGTTTCAAGCCTTTTCAAGTTCTAGCAGTCTCTATCCGTCTCTCTCTCCAACACAAGGTCTCGGTACAAGTAAGGTAGAGGGAGCCTTTTCCAGCTGATGATAGATTAGGTTTTTGCCGCTTCCAGTACGGTATGTTTCTCTCTTCTTCTGTAACAATTATGGAGATTTCTCTTCTTCTTCTTTAAATATATTGGAATAGTTACGATATTGCCTGTATTGTGTTTAAGTGGAATAGAAACCACGGATGAAATTGGAAAATGAAAGGAAAGTTAAACACTTTTGCAATTCAAAGATTTCTTTCTGCAATTCGATGGTTTTCTTTTCTTAATTTTATGCAAGTGTATTATCAATTCAACGCGGTTCAGATTTTTCTTGTCTGGTTTCCAAATTTCATTCCATCTGGTGTGGGTTGTTTGTGTTGATTTTTGCAAAAGGAAAAGAAGAAAAAATAATATATATATATATATATATATATATTTTTTTTTTTTTTTAAATTAGGGAATCTTATGATCTTTTTAGGGTGCCTCGTGAATTTTGTCATAGGATCACATAAGAATTTGATTTCATTTGGGTTTTTATCTTGTTTTCTTACATAATTATCTATTCATTGATTAGTTTGGATAATTAGCAACTATGTAATTTTTGAAGAAGTGTAAGGTGCAAGAAAACCTCATAGAGCAATATTTTTGAATTGAAGAATTGCAATGCATTTTCTATGTTGCTGCTTTGCTGTGGTCTTCAGCTATTTCATAGAATTGTTGATTGTGCGTTTTGGCATGGGTGCCATGACTTGATTCTTCGCATCTTTTCTCTCAATTGTTTTGACTACTGAAGATTATTCTTGACTTTGGATCTTTTTAATTTTTTTCCTTATTAATACATGTTTTATGTTCTTGTTCAAAAGTTGTTTCTTTTGTGAAATAAGGTGTACAATTATGCTTAATGCAACTGAAATTTAACCACGAAATAGTTGGGTTCGGGTGTATGGATCTGATACCTCATGTAGTCATGTTCAAGGCTAAACCTTTAGAAAGATATAGAGCCACTAAATCATTTCTCACTATTTCTTCATCCCGTGTCCATGTCATTGTAAATCTATAACATAACAGCATTAAAGAAAACCAAAACAAAAAGAGGTAGGTTTCAACATTTTTTTAAATTACATCTCATGGTCATGAGATTGAAAATTCTCGTGAATCGTTATGGATCAAATAATTGTGACGGACCAATATCTCCTAATGGGATTCATTAGTTAAAACATGTATGTAATTTGCATTCTTTAAGCAAAGTGCTCAAGTTTTTTGCTTGTCTCAGGCCTTTGACAGAACTATTGAACTTTTCAGGTTTGATCAACTGTACACAAGGCCATCTGTTTTTGTTGCTGTAGACATTGTTTTCTATATATCATTAATTATGGCTTCTAGTGATGATATACTTGATGGCTCTGTTTCTTCTATCCTTGTTGAGTCTTTGAAGTCTAACCAAACTGGAGATGCTCTTTCACCTGAAGAAATAGCTTGGGTTGATTCTTGCCTGGTTAAAGATCCAGAAATTTCAGATGGTGATTGGAGTTCAATGAAAGATGCCTTGACAGAAATCCTTGGTTTGCAATCCAAATCAAATGACAATTACTCTACACCTGAAACTGACATTGAGATGCTTCATTCTGCTGAACCAGGAACTGTTAATACCTCCGGAAGAAGTGATGTTGATTTTGTCCTAATCAATAAAGAAACAGAACCAAAAGGTGATAATTTTCTAATTGAGGAGGAGACTAGTATTTCATTATCACAAACAACTTCTCTGGGAAATGCTTTTCTGCTGAATTACAGGGAGGACAACCACAGAGAGATGGAATCCATTGGTTCAGGACTTGATATTGGTTACTCTGCATATCAGATGGAGCCATCGGATGGTGATTGGAGTTCAATGAAGGATGCCTTGACAAAAATCCTCGGTTTGCAATCCAAATCAAATGACTATTACTCTACACCTGATAACAACGTTGAGACGCTTCATTCTGCTGAATCGAGAACTCTTAATGCCTCTGGAAAAACTGACTTTGATTTTGTTGTAATTAATAAAGAAACAGAGACAAGCAATGATGATTTTCTAATCAAGGAAGAGACTAGCATTTCATCGTCACAAACTTCTCCTTTGGAAAATGCTTTTCTGCCAAATTACATGGAGGACCACCACAGAGAGAAGGTATCCATTGATTCAGAACTTGATATTGGATATTCTGCATGTCAGATGGAGCCATCAACACAGGATATCTTTAGGGTCTGGGATTTGGGCATTCCACCGGAGGAGGAAGATGAGCTTGTTAAACAGTTAAACAAGGCCCTTTCAGATAGTAACGTTCAATTGATGCCATCTACAACTGATGATTCAGGGGCATCAAAGGATTTGAAAGAAGAATCAGTTGATGATTTAATTGCTGGCCTTGCAGAAATGTCATTGAGTCAACATTCTAACTAGAAAAATGCTATTCTCAGTATAATCTTCACATTAATGTATCTACTAGTCTTGCTATATTGACATAGTTGAATGAGGCATTGGATGTTGCACGGAATTTTAAGTTCTTTATAGGTTTTATAGCAATATGTACATTACAACAACATTTTTCTGCTTTTTAGCTCATATTTTAATAACACCCATATAGAAATTTTAGTTCTCTGTCAAGAATCAAAAGTGCTTCCACAGCTGATTGCAAAGCAATGAATCGAGAAATAGGGTTAGGTGACCTTGATTTGGTGGGGGATACATGATATGGACCCGCCAAATGAGACGTGGACCCACTAAACTCGAGGTGGCATTGATATTGCTTAGGTCACTCACATGGATAGCTGATCTGGCAACCTGACTGTCCTTGAGACGGATGCAAAGACCATCAAATCTTGCTACTAAACCATGGCCGTTAATCAAGTAAAGCAAGAAAACAAATAAGGGAGATTTTAGAGCCTCACACTTTCTTTCCAGAGGAATCACTCAAAACTACACTTATTTGGACTCAGTACATTGTGAATATGATGCATTTGTCTGTTCTTTTTATAAAAATCTGAGCTTTAATTTCAATTTATTTACAAGGTGGGAATAAAACCATCCATATACACCATGCCTTAGTCTGTCATGCTATCATCCACATGGCAAACCCTTATTCGTCAATGCACAACAGCCTCAAATGTGACATCTTATGATAACACAAAAGCCAAATATAAATACACTCAATACATTTGCATATATGTGGTAAAGAGGCACTAACTTAGAGAGGAGATAAGATTATACACTGTTTGTAAGGCTTCTATGCTTATTAGCGGTTAGCCACTCTACCAAAGCAGCAAAAAAGAAAAAAAAATGGCCTCAGCTTCACTCCTCAAGTCTTCACCAGTCCTTGACAAGTCTGAGTTTGTGAAAGGTCAGTCTCTCCGCCAGCCTTCTGCGTCAATTGTCCGATGCCACTCCGCCACCTCCTCTGCCCTCACCATTCGTGCCAGCTCCTATGCCGATGAGCTTGTCAAGACTGCGGTATGTGTTTGGCACCTTCAAAAAACTTTTTTCACCACCCTTTAACTTAAAACTTGAGCTTATAGCAAATTTAGAAGAAACTAGCTAATCATTAGACTAAAGGTTAGCTTGCTAGTTGAGTTTCTGCCTAGTACTGCAGGAGATAATCTGGCTAGCTTTTTTCTTTCTTTAATGAATAAATGTTGCTATTGTTTGTTGGGTTGCAGAAAACAGTTGCATCACCTGGACGTGGTATTTTGGCAATGGATGAGTCGAATGCTACCTGTGGAAAAAGACTTGCATCAATAGGGCTAGAGAACACTGAGGCTAACCGCCAAGCATACCGTACACTTCTTGTTACAGTTCCTGGCCTTGGCCAATACATTTCTGGTGCTATCCTCTTTGAGGAGACTCTCTACCAATCCACCGTTGATGGCAAAAAGATAGTTGATATTCTTGTTGAGCAAAACATCGTCCCTGGTATCAAAGTCGACAAGGTACAAGTTCATAGTTTTTCTCACAGCATATTAATTAATAATGCATTATATGATTTGGTGTTGAAGTAGTTTTTATTATGTACTTGAATTTTAAGGTAGTACATTAAAGTATTTTATTTAGACCCATTAGCTTGTTAAAAGAGGATTTTGTATTAACATGTTAACTTGAACAATGAATGAGAACAACAGGGTTTGGTGCCTCTATCTGGCTCCAACAATGAATCATGGTGCCAAGGTCTTGATGGTCTTGCCTCTCGCTCTGCTGCTTACTACCAACAGGGTGCTCGTTTCGCCAAATGGTATAAAAATAACTATTAACTCTTTACAAGCTGCTTTTCAGAAAAACACCTTTCAAATATAGCAGTTAGAAACTGTAGTTAGCTGTTTTGAAGTTTTAATATCTTTCATTTATTAGGCGTACTGTTGTGAGCATTCCCAATGGGCCATCTGCTTTGGCGGTGAAGGAAGCTGCTTGGGGTCTTGCTCGCTATGCTGCCGTTTCTCAGGTTTATACATATGTAGACAGTATTTGCATTGCCACCTTCTTTTTATATATAGAAAATTCCTGTCATGAATAATTAGTTTGAAATTGAGAAAATTTTCGTTGGTTGCATCCTGTAGGACAATGGATTGGTCCCAATTGTGGAGCCAGAAATCTTGCTCGATGGTGACCATGGCATTGAAAGAACATTCGAAGTTGCACAGAAAGTGTGGGCTGAGGTTTTCTTCTACTTGGCAGAGAACAATGTGTTGTTTGAGGGTATTCTCCTGAAGCCAAGCATGGTCACTCCAGGAGCTGAATGCAAAGACAGGGCCACTCCTCAACAAGTTGCTGACTACACCCTTAAACTCCTTAAGAGGAGAATCCCTCCCGCCGTCCCCGGAATCATGGCAAGTTCCTTTTTATTTTTTTTTTCATACTCCTGAATATCAAGCAGTGAACTATAGTTTTAGATGTAGATCAGCAGAAGATACATTTTTTGACGCGACAAGGATTCTAACACGATGTCATGTGCTAATTTCTTTTAAGAATATTAGTTTCGTATTCATGTCCATATTTGTACTTCATAACACCCTGCATTTGAGGCGAACACTGGAGCACTCAACCATTAGACTATCAGCTTAACAGTATTTGATTTCTAAACATCCTTTGCTGTGTATTAACTCGGAAACTATGAATAATTTGTTGGAACAGTTTTTGTCTGGCGGGCAATCTGAGGTTGAAGCAACCCTGAACCTGAATGCCATGAACCAAGGCCCAAACCCATGGCATGTGTCCTTCTCATATGCTAGAGCTCTGCAGAACACTTGCCTGAAGACATGGGGAGGCAGACCAGAGAATGTGAAGGCAGCTCAGGACGCTCTGCTTATCCGAGCCAAGGCCAACTCACTTGCTCAGCTTGGCAAGTACACCGGCGAAGGAGAATCAGAAGAGGCCAAGAAAGAATTGTTCGTTAAGGGTTATGTCTACTAAGCTTCAAAAGATTGAAGAAAAGCATGGAGGAAAAGGAGGGAAGTAATTAAAATGCAAAATTAATTAATTTGTCCCTTAATTGTGTGTTAAACGCCTTTTATAGCCATGGAGACTATTTTTGTTCTTTTGGTACTTTTAGCCACTTAATAAACCTCTTGCTAATGAGATTAGTTAGTGTGTACTTAATATGATGCATCATTATACTAAAACCATCAATTAAGATCGCGAGTAGCTGTTAATTAGTATTATCATTGTTAATATTTCATGGAACATTAGGAATTTAAATCTTGTTTTGGTATTTTTCTCCCTTTTAAGATATGTTCCTATCTACTTAAAAAAGGGGGTCTAATTATAAAAAAAAAAGTCCAATTTGTTTTTTCATAAAAAAGTTACAATTACATCCAAACCTCTCCAAGCTGCAACAACTGCTGACATAATGTTAGCCAAAAAGGATTTTATGAAGCAACTAAAATGATCACTAAAACAATTTTTTGGATAAGGGCAATGCCACTGTCATCAAGTGGGTAAGGAACTTGTTCTAAATAACATGCAAGGAAAACACACGTCATTGTTAGTTTCCGAGAAATGCACATACTTGAGTGATCTGATTGATTTTCTAACTAATGTAAGAATAAGAGTTTTCTTGAGCACATGAGTTTTTACTAATTTGGTGGGTCAATGAAAAAGTTACCTGCATTATGTAGTTCATCGTGTTATTTCGACCCATTAAGTAAAACATCTAATTTTTAAAATTTAATTATGGAATCCATTGATTTTGCTGCTGTTGCACTACTTAATCCTTCTGAGTAAATGTGAATTTATAAAAGGATTAAATAGTACGATAGAAAGAAAGTTGCAGATCTATATAACTAAATTTTGAAATACAAATCCTAAATGTATTTAAGTATCACCAAGAAACTAAATAATAATTTGCCTCATTTTATATATTTCATGAGCAGGGCTTCATCTCCATTTTTTGTTTTTTCGAAATCTAAGGAGACATTTTGGGACAGAAGGAAATTCCAAAAGGGAATGGGGTCGTTGTTTTATTGATCTTTGCAGAGCATGGGGCTTGCCGTTTCTGCACTGCAGATTGCTTGAAAACGTTGTCGTATTCTAGCTCTTCAGAAAAACAAAGCCGCTTGCTTGCTTGCTTGAGAATTATCTTTAAAATATTTTGGAAAGAAATTGATCCTCTGGCAAAATCAATAGGGAGTCTCTGACCCCCCAATTTTTTTTTCATATGTTGCTTTTTATTTTGCTTTTTAAAAATCCAACCAGATGGAGTCTGTCAAGACTAACTAAACCAACTGGTTTAGTTTAAATGACAATTTCAGTTTAATTCGATCTGTCAGTTTGCATTTTTTTGGCTTCAGTTAACGACCGTTTGCTCACTCTGGTCACCAGTTGCCGCCCCCATATGTTCCGATAGATCGTATTTTTATAGTATTTTTAACTTAATTTTTATTAAAAATTTTAGTATTTTTATTAAAAATTTTAATATTTTTAATTACTTTGATTAGTTTTTGTTTAGATTTATTTATATTTTTAATTAAGTTTCTTTGATTCTTAATAAAAATGATTTGAACGGTTTTTAGTAAAAAAATAGCCAAAATCTACATCAAAGAAGATCGGAGTTGAAATTTGGAATCAAAAGTTCAATATGGCTAAGTCAATAAAGTACACGGCCAGGCCGTGTCAAACGCTACAACCGTGTTACCAAGAAAGCTGGAAATTCAAGTATGCCGAATTTAACTATTTAGCCCATATAGATTTGAAACATGAGACTACATGTAAATAATTAAAGGGCTCCCCTTATCTATGTTCCAGTCCTATTTGATGAAAGAAGACTCCTAATTCGGAAAAAATTCAACTCAAAGTCAGTTTTCTACTCAGATAATATTTCCTCCTAATTAGGTTAGCTAGTTTCTGACTTGAATTCAAAAACACCCTATGAAGTTTATATAAAGAAAGATCACTATAGCAATAGAATTGGGCATCACTGAATCTTAAATTTTAGATCTTTTGTTTTACTCTTTTCTTAGTTTTTTTTTCTTTGTTAAGGCTTCGAACATTCAAATTGGATAAAAAATCAAGGAAGTCTTCCATATTATTCGTTGACTAATTTTTATCTCTAAATTCTTAATTTTGTTTTTATTTTTCATTATTCATATTGATTATTGAATTATTTTCAAGTTCAAATTGAATTTTATCAAATTAAACTCTCATACTAGGGATTCTATTTCAATTTATGATATTAAATTTATTTTTCTTTGTTCAAAATATAATTTATTATTCATGCTTCTAAACAGAATTTCTCCCTAGATTGATTTATTTCATTAATCATTGTTGGAAGAATGATTTTTTTATAAGAAAAAAATAATAAATTACATAAGAATAATAATTTGATGCGAAAGTTATATGATTTGACTCATATAAGTTTCATAAACTAACAACATTAACCATAAAATTTAATGATTTAATTCATGTTTAATTGCACTATTAGAAGGTTGATAATTAGACAAGATTAAAATAGCTAACAATACATCGTGAGAACTTGTTAATAATTTTAAAATTGTTTTCTTACTTGAACAATTAAAATTAATTAATAAATTAATAAAATAAATTGGATAAAATTATGTAAAATCAAAATCCCTAGCAATTTTTAATCATTAATTTCTTTTCAATAATTACTTGCTTGAGTTATTTTTCATTGCTTTATTTTATTTTTTTATTTTTAAAATTATTCTTCTTATTGTTGTTTAAATCATAATAGATTAACACAATTTTAGTACTTGATATATAACTTTTGCTAGAACGATATTTTACTCACTCTTTATTACTTGTTACAATTTCGTATACTTGCAAAAAACGGCCATTAATTCCCTATATATTTAATTTCATGAGTCAAATATACGAGGCAAATACAAGCTACATTTGACAACTTTTTATGTCACTTTCATTTTTTAGTGTTTAGTAATATAACATTTAGACTAACTTTTAGATATCGAAATTACATTTTTTATAAAAAGTTAACTAAACTTTTAAAATTTTATAAAAAACTACTCAAGCATCTATCAGTTATACGTAATTATTAAAACAGCTAATTTTTTTGAACCAACAAATAACTACATAATAAATAGAAAACCCAGCCCATATCTGATTGTAGCTGATGCCCACCATTTCCACAGGGAGCTCTCAGCAATTAAGAGGAGACGGACAAAAGCTTGACTTCAGTGTCGATGGGAGGCCAACTTAATGCAAGTACTCTTAGTTAATTCGGATATATACCACCTCATTTTGGTTAGGTAGACGCCAAGAGTGTTGGACGCATCTTTTGAATTTGAATGCAGATCATTTTTAGGGAAGGATTTCGTTTCATCTTCAAATGAAAAAAAGTTCTCATGCCGCTTTACTATTGAATATAAACCCAAGGACCAGCAAGCAGTGGTTTGTGCAGGCAATAAATGGACCAAATGCTTAACAGCTACGCTATTTCTTAAGACACAACATTTATTTTTAACAGTTATGCTATTTCTTAAGACACAACATGTATTTGCTTTTGATATACATTCTATTTACTTTGCCCATCTAACCAAACTTTGCACAAGGGATGGTGAAAGCATACCCACAGGAAAAATGGAACCGACAGTATAAAACAGGTTGTGATACTCAATTGTCACCTCGCATCCAAAAATATCTGCAACCACAAATTAAACAGCAAGACAATGATCCACATTATTCCTGGATAAACAAAGACTCTTCCATGAATTACGTACACACAATTAATTGCTTTTCAACTAGAACCAAATTACCAGTCAGAGATTAAATATGCAAGCAGCGAGATACTCCTAAAATACACTTCGCACAGGATCTATCAATGGCTAAACATTTCTTCATTTTGTTGATAAAGCCATGAAAAGGGTAGTCCCAATGCATCTAGGCAAACAAATAACTAGTGTTCTCTTTATCTAGAAGCTTCACATATTGACAAACAAATGAGTCATCAACTCTTAAATAGCACCACTCACTAAAAGACGAAATCTAGTGGTAGAGGTTATCTCAAGCATATGCAATTGGAATAGCTTATATTTATGTATACCCGGTCCTAAGATCTACCCTGAAAGACGAGAATGCACGTGGACAAAAGAAAACACGAAAAACACTAGGTTTTAGTTCTGTTTCTTCCAATGATGGTCCCCAATCCAATCAGCAAACATTATCAATTATAGAAGATCTGAAGACCATGTTTTCATATTCTGTCCATCGAGCAAACAGCTGTCCAGAATCCTATTCAGCAACAGGTTAACAATCATAGACAACTAACCCGAAAGTCATAATCAAATCAATGCCTTGGAACCTATCAACATAAATGATAAATTATGTATATTTTACCTAATCCAACATCCGAAAATATGGATTAGTGAAACATCCAGAAAAGGTCCACAAATGAGTTGGTGTAATCAGACGGCATAACCAGCTGCTGCAGATTCAAACTTCACATCTGAACCATATATGCATCACAGATATGCAACAATAATTGTTCCCCTTTTCAAGTACAAGGCTACAAGCATTTTTCTGAAGTCAAACACAATAGTATAGAGTTGTCAGAACAGGTTGGGAGTAGGGACTACTTATCAGCAAAATGAGACATCTGTTCATCATCGATGAGGTTACTTTCTAAAGATTCAAATTTTCTATATTATGCTGCCAAAAAATGATCACAATAATGAGCCAACCTGCAAAACTATCAATTCTGGAGTAAACAATGACCTTTACTTCATGAACCATTGCTTTCATCTGATTATTAAATCGGTTCATCATGCAAGACATAGCCTACCTAGTCAAATCATCTCCATTTTAGGTACTCCAACTTTACTTATGTTATAGGATTGAATATTGTTAAAAAGGTATCCAGCAATTCAAATGCAAGTTAGGAAAAATTAGAAATGAACAATTCGTGAAATTGACAGCCTAGATCAAATGTTGGGACACACTCTAATCGCCTTACAAACATAGAATGGGGAAAAGACCATTTGCACTTATAAACCATAAAATTCTTTAATCCTCTATTCAATTAAGAATGATGATATAATTAATTCTCTTCTTTAGCATATTACAAGTAGAGCTTTTAAGTTTCAATTAAGAGGACTTCTCTCCAACAATTAGTTTGAGGAATGCTATGTCAAAGCTAACTGTATGCTTTCCCATGACATTGATGTTTACATTAATGTGAAAATAAATGGAGAAAGGGTACATGTGAACCAGACTGACTTCATGAATTGTGAAGTATGTAAATTATACCTCGCTTATTTTTCAGGCTCTCTTTTGAAGGATCCAACAGGAACCACACTTGCAGATTCATTATTACTACCACTCATAACATCTATACCCTGGTCCATCAAACAAATACAGGTGTTTAATTTTGCTAATTGCAAGGCTAGTAAGTATAAAAATTACAGTTTTTAGCATGCATGTGAATAAGGAGTTATGGAGTAGCAAAATATAAATATAGATGTCATGATGGTCAATGGAAAAGCTAATACCTGGTTAGTTGAATTTCGCCCATGTATCCGCTGAGGTCTGGCATTAAGATCAATTAATTTATTATCAATCTTGCCATCACCATCTATGTTATTCTCCATCATTGTTACAGAAGATACTCTGTGATTTTTTTTATTTTCTCTCAGTGTGAGTATAGGCGGCTGATTTTGGTCCCTCCCTGTGTCATTTTGATCGAGCCGTTGCTGTCCTAGTTCATCCAAATGGCTTGGTTTGTCCCCAGGAAACTAAATTAAACAATCAAAAGGAAGCATATTAATTTCGGGAACCTTCTTCACAGAAGAAAATGAAAACCAAGTTGAAAGTCCAGAGTCAAAAACCTCAACTCTCTGCCTAAATAAGAGATATCTCCCATGCGTTCTTTTACCACCAACATGCACAATCATATCGCATTGCAGACAGAGGGAACTACCATCTATCTCACAGTAAAAGAAAGCTACATGCATGTTGCAAGGAAGCAAAAACCTCAATCTCTCGTACACAAGTTCAAAAATGCATATCCTTGCAAAAAGCAAAACTACTAAATTTTAAAAACCTATACCAGGTGCATTTTCACATATGTCACAACGGGGCACATCGGTAGGATCAGCCAACCCAACACGTACATGTCGACTAGCAAGCTTGTTACACAAATGGACCTGCAACTCCAATGGAAAAAACAAACATCATGCAGATTTTTCCCCACTAGAAGACATGGAGAAAATTTAGTAACATACAAGCAAGATCACCATATTTTCTTTATGAAAACAGATAGTGCATATTCCATAATTAATTAATAGTAAATTTTAAATACAGCCCAAATAAGACACTACACACCAATATACATTCTTATCACTGTTTCTATATCTAGTGAAATATGAGCTTCAAAACAAATCGATCAAATGCTCAACTATATCATGTTTCAAAAAAAGTTCTCCATAGGCCAATAAGTTGAGGGCCATTATGGTGAGTTCTAGCATAAGAAATCCACATGAACGCGTTCTCCACAATGTCTGCGCAAAATCTGTTGTCTTATAATTAAAATGACCAACCTCGCTGTCGAAACATTGAGAGGACACAGATAGAATCAAGGTAAGGCATGTTGGATCCCCAAAACAAGAAAGTCAAGCCAACTATAATTAGCAGAGGTACTCGAGTGATACTGTGTCTATAATAACTGGCTTCAACGCTTAGAATGTTACATGCGTAAGTCTTTACTTCATTAGTGAGTCACATCAACACCCACCCAAACAGCCGCTTTGACATTTGGAACTTAAAGGACTCTCAATGGATATTTCAAGAATTAACCACAAAGTTGTTCCCTTAATTGCATTAAAAACGGGTAAAAGACCAAATTACATAAGAAAAAAAAAAGCAACTTTGAAATCGTGAAAGATAATAAACTCCCATCTTCTTCAATTTAATGAAAAGTTCAATCCATCTAATCACAGTTTACTAAAGCCAATACACTACCACAAGACTGGAATGGTTGAATGCAACGCTCAAAACATTATAAGCGCAATATACCATATTCCTACGATAACATACTTAAGATTATCAGATTCTACTGAAAGTAGAATTCAGCTTAAGAAGCCAAACAAATTGATGACTTAGAGAGAGAGAGAGAGAAAAAAAACACATTTAAAATTACTTAAAGCAACATAACATACAATAATTCTAGGTCCCAAAAGAAGAGATTTAAAATAGAATTAGAATTAGCACAGAAAATTAGTGAAAAAAGAAAATATACTTTCTCATCACAGGAGCGACAGAGAGCGGCCTCATCGGCAGCGCAGAAAAGAATAGCGGCGGCGCTTTCGCATACATCACACAACGTTCTCATTTCTATTGCTCTCTTCGTTTTTTCTCTTGAATAAATAAACAACTAATTTCGTTTTATGCGCTTGTCATAGTTTCTCCTTCCAACTCGTCAACGCCATTACAATTTCCTTTGAAAACCAGAATGTTTATAATCAGTTTAAGACCACCTGAAAAGGCAAAATCAGATATTGAGACTGTGAAGAACGAGAGAGGGACAGAGACAGAAATGGAGGCTCAAGGAAGGATAAATTTAGTAAACGGCGAGGGAGGGAAGAAGAGGAAGAAAAAGGAAAGAAGACAAATAAAGGTCGTTTCGAGTCTCAGAGACGGAAATAGGAGAAAGAAAAAGAAATTGTTTCCGTCTTGGCTCTCTCTCTGTGAAGTCGCTGTTGCATCTCTTTTCTTTTACCACTCATTCGTTTGCTTTAGACACGTTTCGTTGCTTTTATGCTTTCAAGCACTTACATACTTCTATCTGTATTATATATAAAAGCAAAAATAGGAGAAATAACGTATTCGGATAACTCCCTTAATTAAATTTATAATATTTTAAAATAATTTTAATTACAATTAATTAAAAAATTATATTTTATTATTAATATATTTATAAAATTATTTTTAAGCCAATAATCTCTTCTCAACGTGAAGAGTGAAATGTCTCAAGTTCGAATCTCTCCAACCATGACCGTTTTCATCAATTTAGTAAGTGAGAGAATATTCCTTATTGATAGCCTATAATATTATTTTGACCTATTAGGCCTCATAATAAATTAAAGAAAATTATTTTTTAAATAAATATATATAGATAATTAAGTAATTAAAAATTAAAGTTATATTTTTACTAAATTTATTTTTAATAAATATATATAATAATGATATATTTGAAAATATTTTTATGTTTTAGTTATTAAATATTTAATTTTTTAGGATATAGATAAAAAAAAGAAAATATATTTTTTTATTAATATTCTTTTTTTTATGTTTGTATGATTTGATTAGATGTACTTTTCAAAAATAAATTTTTAAATATAATATATATAATTTTTTATTTATGGAAGAAAAAGAAAAAGAAAAAAGTATATTATTTTTATTAATATTTTTTATGTTTATAAGATTTGATCGGATATATTTTTCGAAAAGTAAATTTTTAAATAAAATTTACATAATTAAATATGAGATAATAAATATTTAAAAATTTTAATTTAAAAATATATATAATATTTTATTAACATATTTATATATCTTTATACATTGAAATATTTTTTTATTTGGTGAGTTTAGAAAGAGTTTTATTTTTAATAATAATTTTTTATTTTTTTTTTGTTATTAAATAATTTGTAATTATTATTATTTTAATTTAGTAAGAAATTTAAATCTCCGGTCTATATATAATTAAACATTTTAAATTTTATTGATATTTTTTTCTTTTATATCCTAAATTTTTTTTATTTAAAAGAAAATAGTGTTTAGAAAATTAGAAAAAAACTAATACTATATAGTTCTGTTTGCGTCAATTTTTGAGATTTCAAAAATTTATATGCATGTGTATATATTTCACTAGGTAAATAATATTACTATCATAGTCAGAGTGATTTCTATTATTAATTCAAATTATCATCTCATTTATTTTCTTTTACCTAACAGTAAAAAGTAATTTATTATTATTTTTCATTATAATTATATATAGATATTAATTTAGTGTTAAAGGTAGAGACTAAAAATTAAATAATGATTTGATTTTCTTTTTAGGCACTTATTATAATTTTAAAATTTTCATTTATAAATTAGGGACTAAACAATTAAATTTACAAATTGAATTGAATTTTATTTTGAGACCACTTGATTATATAAAAGCATAATTAAGTATATAAATAGTATTATAGCAAGTAGTTTGTATATCAAAATGTAATATAAATTAATTACTTATTTTTATCTTAATCTAAATAAAATTTATACTTTAATATTATATAGATAAAAAAATAAATATATAATGAATATAATCAATGTGCAACACACATCGTAAAAAAATTAATAATAATAAAATTAATTATGAGAGACTTTACATGTTTGTGTCAATTACATACGTTGTGAATTTTTTTTGTTTCTATAAGTGTTTTTTTTTTTTTGAGAATGTTTCTGTAAGTGTTCCTACAGGTGTTTAAATGCTCTTAAAAGTAATATTTACCCCTTGTTGAGAAAAAATAAATTTCATGGACTTTTGTAGAATTCATTTTTTTATTTAACTAGCAATAAGAAATATTTTTTATTTTTACTTTTTCATTATAAATATATTGATATTAATTTAGGATTAGAGACTGAATAACAACTTGATTTCCTTTTTTAGGAATTATTAGGGTTTTAAGAATCTGCGTACATAAATTAGCAGCTAAAAATAGATTGATTGAACTTTATCTTGAGACCATTTCACTGTATAAAAATAGAATTAAGTATATAAAAATAGCATTATGAATAATGTTTAAGGCAAAGCGTAATGTAAATTAACCATTATATTTATCTTAATCTAAATAAAAATTTATATTTTAATATTATATAAATAAAAAATAAACGAGTATAGTCATCATGCAACGCGCGTTATAAAAAAATACATTTTCCCTTGATTTATTTATATGAATGTTTCAAATAATAGAAAATATTTTAACCGAGTATAAAAGACAAAAGAAACCAAAAAAAGAACACACTAGGACCGGATATGAATAATGCCTCGCATTACCTAACAAGAGTAAGTCTAGTCCAGCAAGAGGACGATTCGGGTGGCATGAAAATTCGTTAGATGTATTCCATTTGGCCAAGAAATCAGCACTTGTCTTTCCCTCTCATCTACTTCTCTATACCTATATTTACCTCATGTAATTGTAAAGTGGGTTCTAATATTATGAAATTGACCATTATATGTATAAATAGGCTTTTCAAATCAATTATAACTCGCCATTTCAAATTATTAATTTTTAAATTTTGCTTTTTTATTTAACTTAAATAAATTTAATTAAAAAAATTAAATATCTAATCATTTACATTTTATCATTATCTATATCTATATGTATAATCTATGTACTGAGTTTTTAAATATTTTTTTATCATTTGAAATTCAAATTTTTATTGGATAATTATTAGAAAATTATATTTAATGATTTTTATTTTAAAAATTAATATTTATGTATATCTATATTTATATCCACAGTTGTGTATCTGTTAATATATGTATACAAATTATTAAATAATTAGATAATTATGACTTTAAAAAAACTATATCTATCTATTAAAACTAAAATTATTCTTTATTTTATCGATATATTTTAATTAATTTCATTTATTTTTTGAATTATATTTATATTAATAAAAAATTAGATAAATCTATAGAAAGAACTATGAAATTTAAGTTGGACTAGATATTATTCGTAATAGGATCCGAATACCGATAGTTTACATTAAAAAAATAATTATAATATATTTTTTAGTAGTTAGTAGCTAATTATGTCTAACTACATATCTGTTTTTTAATATATTTAATATAATAAAAATAATTGTATGATTTTTTTTTTCTACAAGTCTAGCTATTTAGCTATTAAAATTAAGAATTATTCTTAGATTTATTTACATATTTTAATTTTTATCATTAAAAAATTAAGAATTAAAAATACACTCAAGGTAAAGAAAAAAATAAGGAATGTTTTTTTTTGTGATAGTTATTTTTAGCCTTGTGTTTTGATACAAGTAAAGAAATAATTGTATTTTTCTTTAATTATTCTTAGAATTAAAAATTAAGAAAAAATTATTCACAAATTTCAGAATAAAAAATAAAATGCTGTAAAAGATAATTTTTTTTAATATGTATAATTCATTTGTTTGTAATAATGTTATCAAATTTTAAACATTTTCGTAATTTTCAAAAAATAAATTCTTCGACAATACATTTAGAATTTTAAATTATCTTATCTTATTATTAAACCTAAATTTAATTTCTTTGTCCTATCTTTATTTATTTAGGTAGGTCTATTGGGAAGTCTAAAATTATTTTTAAAAAAAATAATTTAAATTAGTGATGTCAAAGCGTTGGAGGTTACAGTCGAAAGCTCCATTATTGTGGATCACTGTGGGATGAAGGAAGTCCTCTTGCAGTGGATGGCAAAAAGCAATTGGTTATAATTTAAACAACAAAATCATTGTCAATACCATCTTATTCAACATCAAATCTCACCTTATCCGTTTAAAGGCTAAATATAAATATTTGAGTTAAATTAAAATATAATTAAAGAATAATGACCATTTGATTCATATAAATATAATTAAAAAATAAATATTTTTCAAAACAAATATCCATACAATCAAATCTTTTCTAATTCTATAATTTATTGAAATTAAATATTTTGTTTAATTTTTTTTAAATAAGGCAATGCAATTTTTTATAATTATTTTTAAATAATTTCCTTCCTAATTTTAAACTTGTTAAATAATTTTTATTATTTAAAAATATCAAAAGTTTTTTTTACCATATTGGTCAAAACAATTGTCGTTATAGGACTTAAACTAAGGACCTCTCACTCCTTATATAAGTGAGAAGACCAATTAATCCATCACCTAATTGGTAAGTAATCCTATATTTAATGAATACAAATTATGTAAATGATATATAACGAAAAGAGTGAACCAATCAAAATGATTTAGGTAATTTTGCGTTAAATATAAGCCCAACTCAGTATAAATTCAATATTAAATAATAATTACTAATATTATTTGAATTTGATTAATTTACTTCTAAGGCTCAAATCCTCAACCATCATTAACATAATAACCATAAAAAAATTATTTTATAAATCAAGAAATTAATTAATGATATACAAAAATAAGCATATGATTTATTACACTATAGTGATGTGAAGAAACTTTTTTTTTTGCAATTAAAAAAAGGGTTATTATGTGTGTGTTAGTCATTACTCTTCTGACTCGGACCATCAATTTAAATATAGACGTTCCGATTTAAAACATTTTTACAGGGTGCACCAGCCAGCCATTTGACCACTTATCGGAATACTCTGCCCTTTTTGTTGGATTATAACGTTACGGTCCGGTCCCATAAACGCAAAAGCCTGAGTCTGAAGAAGCCTAGTTTAAGTGAGTCATTGTAATATGAATTTGATTTAGTGACAGCCACAAGATTGAAAGATGGTAAGTGATGAAAGCAGCTTCGAATGCATTATGAGCCACGAATCTAATATCTTTCCTATGGCCCACACTCTTCATTTTTTCTAAGGCTATAGCTTTCTTTTTTTATTAATCTTGTGGCCCAGAAGTTTCCTTGTAGCAAAGTACTACTACTACATTTCTTTTTTTCAACTTTGTTTTGTATATGGGCCAATGGAAGGTGGGCAGGTCAGATAAAGTGGGTCCTACTTCACTGGGTTTAGCTGGATTTAGATTTTGATTTGAAATTGAGTTTGACATTAAATTTGAATGACAATCATCTTTTTTTGTCAACAATCTCAGTGACTTGCACACAAGTAATCAAATCGCCCATTTTTCATCTTGATGCCAAGAATGAGAAGGCTACGAGAGAGAAACCTAGTGCAAGGCTATAGATTTTTTTTTTTTGCTTTGTTAAATTGTGTCGTTTTGTAGGTTTACAATAACCTAAGAGACAAAGCAGAATTGGATCACACGATGTTTATCTCGCACATGCTGACCCAAGGTGAAAAATGGGTAATTTGATTCCTCTTGTGCAAGAAGTTACTGAGATTTTTGGCAAATAAAAGTAATTCTCGTCGAAATTGAATATTAGACCCAAGTTGGGAGTAAATTGAACTTTTTTATCTTTTGGAAGGTATGATTTGTTGAGTTTAACACAAACAAAGATGGATTCCTTTTGTAATGCATATTTCAATATTTTGGCTATTTTTCTTTTTGGGAGTTAAAAATTTGGACTGTTCGATATATTTTTAATGGTAAATATTAGGGATGATCATGTATTGAATTCGGATCAAATTATGTAAAATTTGTATTTAATTTGCCAAGATTTTCATATATTTCAAATTATGTATCAAATATTTAAAAATTAAATAAATTCAATAAAAAACTTATTTAGAAAAGGAAAAAACAATTTAGCTTCTAATTGACATTGTAATTCAGCTATTTTGATAAATGCTTGCAATGCATAGGGCCTGTTCGGTAAAAATAAGTGTGTTTATCAGCTAATGAGTTAAGAGGTTAAAAATGAAACTGAATGACACATTTTTTTTTTTTTTTTAACTGAAGAAAAATAAAGAATGGTAATTCCAGTTTCCCTTAATGTTCACGGAGTCCAACATTGCTGGCCCAGCCCATAGAGCCCACTATTGCCCATCTATAAGAAACTTACTGGATCAACTCTTATTTTCGTTGTGAAGTTAACACAAATTGTTCTTTACCCATTGACTTCTTTAATAATCAATTTAATTAAAAACATGATATAGACTTTCTTTAGAAGGTTAGAGATCCGATTCATCAAAAAACACAAATGTGGAAGATAATTATAAATTTCAAAATGAGGTTAGTCAGATATCCAAAACGGTTTTGCATTAAAACACTTGCGATATTTATTATCATTACTGGAATGTATAACTTAAACTTTGTTTGAGTTAGATATTATAATTTACAATCATGATTACAATATTTATCCACTAAATTACAATCAGCTAGGCATTAGCCTAGGCCAAGAGATCACAACGGTCCCATCTCAGAAAATTGAGCAACTGAACAGGAGGAGATATAAAAACAGTCCGCCCTGTGTTAGATTCCACACCGAGATTAGCTAGACAATTGGCAACCTTGTTGCGCTCCCTATAGCAATACACAAACTCCACTCGCCAAGGCTTGGCCAACATATCACGAATAGCTGTGAACGAGTTAAGGAAGCATCTATTAAGACACTTATTACCAGACACTAACTGAATAGTCACCTAGGAGTCGAGTTCCATAATCAGCTGTCTGCAGCCATGCAACCGGGCTAATGAGAGACCATGCAACAGACCTTGAAGCTCCGCAACCATAGAAGAGAAAACACTCAGCCGCACCATGTACCCAATGACCCAAAGGCCAGCAGTATCTCGAATCACACGACCACAACCCCCTGAACCGGAGTCACCCTTCGAAGTGAAAGAATAAAGAATGTATTTAAGAGAGAAAATGGATAAACTTGCTTGATATTATTCCCAGCAATAACAGCTCTTTATATAGAGCATAGCCAACAAACAAATACATAAAAATAGGAACTGAACTGATGACCCATTGCCAGTGGAGTTCACTACTAACAAACTTCTAAAGACTAGGACAGCCGTTAACAAAGATAAAGACTTATTAAAAAACATGTGTACTACACGAAGCAACATCAGAATTAAGTTTAAACTATCGAGGAGGAGGGGACCGAAAAATGTGACGAATAGTGGATCACTAAGAGCCAGAACCTTCAACCAGGGAACTCCAAGCAGAGTGCTTGACCCTCAACTGACTTAAAAGGTTGTGCCCTCAAGCTTCTATATTGTACCAAACATTTTGGAAAACCACCAAGTTCCTCCAACGCCAAATATTCCACAGACAGATGCAGAAAACCACAAAGGGATTAAATTGAGCAAACCTGACACTAAGAAGGAGGTGTGCACGAGAAATCCATTCGAAAGCAGGTCAAGAAACAAAGGCAAGCAAAGATTCTTTATTCAACACACTGACCCAAACCTGACGAGCATAATGGCAATCCCGAAATAGATGCTCTAACGAGTCCACCATAGCACCACAGAGAAATACTTTTATAAATAATTATTGATTTTGAAATAAAAGATAATTTAGTGAAATTACTCTTAATTTTGTTATAATTTAAGAGAATTAATTATTTACTTAATTATTGTGCAAAAACTTTAAATAACTCATACTTTAGAACATAGAAAATAACTTTTTTAAAGTATTATTAGGTCAAGAATGGTGTTTAAATAAAATTATCTCAACAATGATTACTCTAGGTTTTAAACTTATAAATTTATAAGTAAAATTCGCTTTGAGATGTTGTCTATAGTAAAATTATCTGAACATTGGTCAGGGCGAGAGAATGGAAGGGTAAAGGAGGATAAGGAGGGGGAAGGATAGGGAGAAATATAGTAAAATAATATTAATGTTTGAAAAGTAGTGAATTAATGGAAAGGTAAATAGAGATAATGCATATTTTTGTATTTGGAAAGAGAGAAAGAAAGGGAATAAATAATTAAAAGCAATACAAATATACATAGTTACCTCTTCTTCTCTTTGCTTATATCCTAAATTGGGATGTAGCAAAATTGATATTTGAGAGGCAAAAGAGGGTAAGACTTACCTTTATGTGTCATCATCCTTCCTTAACTCATCTATTTCCAAATGAAAATTTATTATATTAGATACCTCTCATTCTTCTTATGTACCCCTTCTTCACCTCCAACCAAACAGAGTGTAAAACTCATCGGTATATAATTATTTTGAACTCTTCAGTATGTATAAGGATTAAGTAGTAATAGGAACAAAATCAATGGATTATATATAATTAAATTTTAAAAATAAGAGGTCTGATTAATATTTTTTTTTTGAGTATTGGGAGAGCGAGATTCAAACCTAGATCTATTACAGTACTTTATATATACTTACTACTAAGCTATGCTTTGGTGAGCAATAACTAATACATTTGAATATAATAAGAGAATTACATTTGAATTTTTAAGCATGGTAAGGACTTCGTTCCAACCGTCCTCTTCTAGCCTCTACCATGGGATGTCATAATTTAAAAGATTAGAATTAATCAGTAAGGTTGATAATAACACTAAGATTTTATATAAACTGCGTATGTAGTATGTTTTAAGAGTCATTAATTAAATGCAATTAACAATATATTTAATATCTAGGGTTATAATGAGTTATGTTTATCTTGAACATAAAATTCATTATTATATATCGTTTACTCAATTTATATTTATCCAATATAAAATTATTTATAAAATCTAAAATCTTTTCTTCTTCAACGAGCAATCACTGGTGGTCACTCTTTTTTTTTTTAATTTCCAAATAATTCTCTATTTGTTTATAGTTTTGAGTTATTGTCGCCCAAAAAATTAGATTTATTATTTCTTATATCTTGTGATTTTGTTCTCAGATCCGATTTTGAGTTATTGTTATTATCATTATAGTGATTTTGTTTAACATATTTTATTATTTGGATAGTTATGCAGAAAAAAGTACAAATATCTTTTTCAATAAAAAACAGAAATTTGAAGGTAATAAAATTGGACTTATAGAAAGACCATAAAATCAAACAGTAGCTGTGAATAGCCATCAAGTGAAGCAAACGATATCTATTACACAAAAATTATATTATGTGGACTCGATCAAATATTTCAAATTAAGATTGTGTGTTTTTATTTTGTATAAAAGTGGTTTATTATTGGATTTACTGTACAAAAAATATAAAAATATATTGATCTGTATCTCATGTCTGTATATAATTTTCAATTAATAACATTTCTAGTTTGATTTTTTTTAAAAAAATATAGAATTATTCACATACTTCAACACTCTCCTTGAGTGGCAATCAGACCACTTGACAAGTATACGATGACTCAATACTAGTCCATTAAGATACAACCCGCACATGCTCTATTAATAAGTTAATTTTTATTTTTCTAATTTATTAATTTGTTATTTGTCCTAAGTAGTTATTGACAATGGAACATTCCAATAATAATAAGAATAAAGAGCGAAAAATTAATTTAACTGTTATTGCAGTTTAGTCACTGTCTTAACTCTTACATTAAGCAGGACATGCATTTCCTATTAAGAAATTTAAAATATTATTTTGGAATTACAAAGTAAAATATTTTTTTTTATCGTAACTTAAAATCTATGTACTGGTTGTATATTTTCTATTTAATTAATTAAAAAAAAGAATTATTAACAAGGTAGCAGCCACGTGAGGAAGTGTTTCTTTTAATAACCTTCCTCCTTTTCTAGTACACAACATATTGGTTTCCTTTGTTCACATCATCTTTTGAGTTGGCCTCCTCCTAAACTTTCTTCTTTTAGTAAGTTCTTTGTTGCTTCTTCTTTCCATTTCTTTCTTTCTTCCTTTTTTTTTTTTATCAAGCCTTTTGCTTTATTATTATTATTGTTATTATTATTATTATTATTATTATTATTATTATTATTATTATTTTGCAAAATTTACCCTTTCTTCTTGCATGGATACATGTCATTTTATAGAACCTTAGAAAATATTGGTTAGGTATTTTGATAATTTCTAACATTAGAATTTTGAATATTTTTTCATTTTAAATTGCTTGGTAACATTTATTTAAATTTCATTTAAAAGTTTAATTAATTTAAAAATTAAACTTTTGATGGCAATGTCTATGTTTTATGGCACATGTAAGACACTATTTTAAGTTGAAAAAAGTATTATTTCGTCTCCATATTTTAATTAAATTTACAACTTCATTCATGCATTTTGGTCAAATTATTATAACGTCTCCGATATTTGATTTTGCCTAACATTTTAGTTTTTTCATCTGACTTAAGTGAGATTTTTTGTTAAAATTGTGCAAAAAGTAAGAGAGAGGTTAGAGGTTAATCTTAAAATGAGAAATCATACCCTTGCTGACTGGGGGTGTCAAAATGGGCTTGACACGCGAATATAATTCACCTAATACGCGAAATAAATATGTTAGAATTGAGGTTAAAAGGATTCATATTATAAACTGATTAATTATTTATAACACGAATACAAACATATCGTATCGCAGTTTGACATGCGGGTCAATCATTTTTAAATATGATTTGAATTAAATAGGTTAAAATTTAAAAATAGTATAAATATGTTAAGTGAGTTATATATAAGTCAACATGACCTACTTAATATATTTATGATATTAAGCGAATCGTATAGTTTATATATCAATATAATTCACTTAAACGGTTTATAATATTAAATAGATTATAATTTAATTTAATTATATACATCTATCTAATTTTTTTATTTTATTCGTATTAATTCTAATAGTTGAGAATGTTAAAAGTGAACTCGTGTCTAACCGAATAAGCAAATTTGACATCCCCTTTGATGACATAAGATATTTATTGTTTCAAGAGCCACTTTTCCAAAAACATAAAACTTAGAGCTCACTTTCTAATCGGTATTATCATAATTTCAAAGAGCCATTGTCATGTAAGTTTCATCGTGGAAGAGATTTACGCTATGTCAGCCAGTCCTCTTTGGAATATGCGCAGTATGAAGCTTGAAGTTATTGTGGGTCTTTATGTGAAAGCAAGAAACTTGATATGTCCTAATTTTACCAAAGTTTCAAATATAGGACGTGTGGAATTGGGGCTATGGTATCTACTCTTCATCCCATACCTTTTATTGACTCTTCTTGTGGAAAAGATTGAGTTGCAACACTTTCTCACGAAGCCATAACAACTTTGGAGGGATATGTTTTTAGAGTTCCTCAAAGTTATGTGAACGGGATTGCCTGTGGAAGGCGACACAGTGTGTAATTGGCACTAATAAGGCGAGCGGAAAGCTGCTATCACCGATCAGAATATCCACGATTTGACTATCTGCATGCAAGAGAAGGTCTACTTATTCAGTGTTATATGTAGTTAAAAAGGAAAACCCATCAATAATTTCAAAGATCCATTTACTTCTTTTGTAAAAATTAGTTGTTTCGCTGATACTTATCAATAATTCTTTGGGTTTAAGGCCAAATCAGATCCACCATTTGGGTCTAAGTGAAGAAGGAAAGTGATATCTCGTTTTCCTCCAACTAACGAGGGTATTCTATTTCAGGATATTATCGTCTTTTTAAATGGTTTTGATGAAAAAAACAAATAAGACTAGATGAAAGAAGTAAAACATTTTAACGATGAAACTTCAGCGATACAATAATAATTTGACCAGAACGCACGAATAAAATCATTAATTTGATTATAATAATTTGACAAAAATGCATAGATAAAGTCTTTCATTTAATCAAACCATATCAACGGAATAATAACTTTTTCCTTCTAAATTAAGTTATTTCTCTAACGCAATTGCATTGAGTTGCTTTAATCGCATTTACGGGTTAGAATACTATTTAAAGTTAAAGATTAATCCCTTGTTTTGGAATAAATAAATTACATAAAATGTTGTGGATTCATTTATAAATTAGACAGTGTCAAAAAGTTAAAGATTAATCTCTTATTTTGGAACAAATAAATTATACAAAATTTTATAAAATTTATTATAAATCAAAATTTGTTTGGTATGAAAAAATGAAGAATTGAATTCTACAAATTTTGTGTATTGAATATAATAAAATTAAATTGTAAAAAAATGTAAAAATTCTAAATGAATTTTACAAATTTAAATAACCTAAAATTTTATGGCAAAATTATCTTTTGCCTTTTAAAATTATTATACCAAAGGTATTTTTTGAAATAAAAATAAATAAATTTTTAATTTTAAATTGATTCCAAACATGAAAATTATTTTAAAATTGAATCATATCTAGAATTTATTTGTAAAATAAATTTCATATTTTGAACTAATTTAAAACAAATAGAGTGTGAATAGAAAATACTATTTTCTTAAAAAAAATGGAGCTAAAAAGGGAAGGCTGAATGTATTAGTTCAACATGTACTCATAATAAATTATTAGCGAAATGTAAAAAAAAAATATTTATTCTCATTCGGCTCAATGGTTAAAAATACACTAAATTTTATAGATAATTTTAATTATATTTTAAATCTAATTATCTTTTCTTAGTATCTTGAATTTTCATTTTAATTATAACAGTGCCCTAACTTTAAATTGCATCCAATTTAGTGAATAAAATATTATTTTTATAAAATTCAGTTTAATATTTTTCTCTAAATTAGACTAATAAATAAATTTTTATTTTTATTTTTATAAATATTAAAATAAAAATAATTTATTCATCTTAAAAATAAAATACTTTTATTAATTTATATAATATTAAAAAGTAATGATTCTATAAAGATAAAATGAAACCATAATGAATAAAATCTATTTTTATAAAAGATTTAACCTGATATAAATAAAATTCAATGCTTAAAAAATGACAAAATAAAAGTTTAAACTAATATTTTATATTTATAACTAACTAAAATTTATTATTTTATTTGCACTTATTGAAAATGGTAAAAAAAGTTTTTACGCTCAGTGGTCTAAATGGAATTAACTCATAAAAAAAAAGATTGAAGTGGTCCATACAATACAACAGTGATTTACGCGTGCGATCATCGAGATCATTGCAAAAGCAAAGTGCGGTACTTTGTCTTTGACTCTGTTTTCATAATTGTTGTTTTTTTTTTTTTTCCTTTGTTGTTGTGATCTTATGCGTATGAATTCCTTTTGTCAGCATTGAAATATTACTCCGATCATGCTCTCCACCAATTGACCAAGAATCAGACAGACGAACACACATTGCTGCGTAGGGTGTGAATCTGTAAATCCGATTCCGACATTTACCAGCTAAAAGAATCATTAATTTAACTGGTAGATTAATGGTTTAATTAATAGATAATAAAAATATTAATAATATATAATAATTAAATAATTATGTTATAATAAAAATAAAACGAGGTTGTATCTAAAAATTAAGTAACCATTAATACAACATTATCTACGTATTAAATCAAAATATGTTAATTAAAGTTGAAAGCTAGTTTAATGAAATTCCCATTTTCAATCTAACTTGGTTGTTGGATGCAGTGGCCCAACCAAAGATACAATGAACAAGAACGTTGACCAAATCGAAGGGATTAGAAAAGAAAAAACTAGAATTAGTTTCATTCCTAAGACTTAATTATTCAATAAAGACCTATAAATATAAATTAAGTATGAGAGGTGGATGACCATAAACACTTTGGACAGTTAGATTTGCCTCACCAATATAAATAAAGTCGGTTGGTAGTTAATCCAACCGACAAAACGGTGCTAGTTTCTCCTCGTCATTTTCTTATCTTTTTGGCTTTTTTTTTTAAATTTTATTATTATTTTAATGTTTATTGCTTGCATGAGTTCCTTTCATTGGGTGATCCGTGATCCACGGGCATCAAGATTGATCTCCTCTCTCTCTCTCTCTCTCTCTTTTCTTTAAAGAAACAAAGAAGATGGATTTTGTTTTTATTACAGTATAATTTTTCTTTTCATGTTTGTATATGAAAATCTTTTAGTTTTTGTACAGATTGTACGAATTCTTTGCTTTGATTGATGTTTGCTATAAATATTTAAAAAATAGTATCATTTATGGATATTAATGGAGTTTAATATGTAATTAGCATTTTAGAAATATTTTAATTTGATTTATTGATAAGTAATAAATCTTTCAGTTTCTTTTTTATAATTAGTGAAATTAAAAATGTTATTTTTATATTTCAAAGTAATAAATAAATGATAATATCATTTACTAATATTATTTTAATTTTTTAAATAAATAATACAATTGACATGCCAGTTATTTTTAATAATTTATATAATATAATATATGTCTATCTTATCTATATAATATCTACACAAATAGCCCAAGCAAATTCACTCGTGTAACACAATTTTAAAATATTTTTCTACTGTGTTGGCATTATTTTTTTTTATTCCTACGGAAATTAAGATTTTAATCCCATTGATGAACAATGATAAAGCTAGAAATAACATTATTAATAATATAAATGATATTTTTTTATTTTTTATTAATTAGTGGAATTAAAAACCATCAGAGAACGTTTCAATTTATTTTTTTAATAAATAATCAAACTTTCTTTCTTTTCACTTTTTAATTTTTTGATTGCTTTGTAATTTAATTTTGTTTTAATTTAGACATTAATTGAGATGAGATAATTTACTACGAATGATCTACATTATTTTTATATTTAAAATTATTTATTATATTTCATCGTAGAGTGTCTCTACAATTGCATCATTTTGCTTATTGCACTAAATAGTGTAAATTAGTTAAGTGAGAGTAATAATTTCAGTTAAATTTCGTATATTAGTAATTCTCTTTTTTCTATTAATACCAATAATTCAGGAATATGAAACTTCACAGTGCGATCTCAACCGTTAATCTCTGACTCAATTCTAATCAGTCAGTAGGCCCAACGAATCCAACGATTGACTGCCATCCTCACACAAATCACAGCTCCCATGTGGCGCGGAAAAACCAACAATCCCTCTGTAGCACGTGCCTCCCCCTTGAACCTTTCCAAACAAAAAGCAAAAGCAAGGGCAAACTCGTAATATCCCTGTAGAATTAAAACTGAATAAAAATAAGAAACTTCGTCGACGTTGACGCTGCACCTGTCTGATTTGCTCACCGCTCCTCTCCGAGAAAGAGAGAGAGAGAGAGAGAGAGAGAGAGAGAGAGAGGAGGAGAAGAAAAGGACGAAACAGTGAAAGGAAACAACAGTTTTTTTTTGTTAACGCTCCCTCACTCTCTCTCTCTCTCTGTGTGTGTGTGTGTGTTTCAATTTATGAAGTTTGGTAGAGATGAAATGAGATCGTGGTGAGCGAAATCTCGCCGTTTTTTACTGTTCCATCGGTTTCTTTCTCTTTTTACCGGTTTTGCCCTTTGCCTTTACTCACATTATCTTCTTTGTGTTCTTTTTTCAGCTTTATTCCACACGTAAAGTAATGTTTCCAAATTGTTTCTTCAAAGCGACGTTTTCAGCGTTCAAGCTTTGACAGTTCTGTTTTTATTAGTATTTCTTTTTTTTTTTTTTTTTCTTAACGAAGTGATGTGGAGAAGAAGGAGAAATTAGCTTTTTTTTTGGATAACTAGATGAGAGGAAAAATTTTTTATTTAATGAGTAATAAACTTGGAGTTTTGTTTTTTTATGTTTCCAAAAATAGCAACGGCTAAATGCATGAAATTCGGGATTTAACCTCGAAGCATTGTTAATAAATGCTATTTTTATGTATTTATTTATTTGTTTTATATGGGTTGCAGAGCTCGAGATTTGAGGAAGAAAGAGTGAAGTACATCACTTCCATTCCAGATCAGAGCGAGGAGGACTGAAAAAGGAGAGCGTTTTTACTGGTGGAAGGAAAATACAGATGTAGTCAGTATTATTGTACCTTATCTGAAGCGGACATTGCTAAACTGTGTTCACTAACTGTCTCTTGAATAGATAACGACTCTGTATTTAGAGGTATGTATCTTTACACATGAGCATTTATGTATGTATATACATACGTACATACCTATACATGTATGTTTTGTGAGAGAGAGACGAAGTGGTTAGAATGGGGCCATATTTTTGCAAAAACATGAACTTCATGTGTCCAATGGAAGCTTATATGGGATTCTCTTACTTGATTTTCAAGCATGGTTGGTCGCTACAGATGGAGATTTCCGTTATGACGTTGAAATTGATAATTGTTGAAGGAAGTGCACCCAATATGAGATGGGTTTTAAGGTTTTACAGTTTCGTCTAAAATAATTCAATAAAGCTTGGGCCTTTCAAATCATAACTACTCATAATTAACCTTTCCTTTTCGCCGCTCATCTATTTTTGGGTAGTTTGGAATTTTGATTGATATCCACGATATGTATCTTACATTGTTGTAGTTTCGTGTCTGCATCTGTCGTTTGCCTTCGTTCTATTAATTTAGTTTTTGTAATTGAAATTTTTTTTTTTTTGGTTGGGAGGGGAGTTGTTGGTTAAAATTGATGATTAATTTGTTGTTATTGATATGACAATTAATTAGCATTTTTCATCGGTTACTTACCTTTTGGGTCAGTTGGATAATCTTGTTGCAGGTACTCTCAGAGTAATAGCGATGGACCTACTATCTTTTAGGCAAATTCAATAACTTTGCTTTTAACCTGCAAACTGTGTCAAATATTTTAGGAGCAACTGTGAGTATTTGACACTAAGGCTTCCGTTTTTCTTTCACAAAAGTTGAAATCATGAGCTGATTTTTCAGTTTAATTATTGGTGGGGTTGAGAAGGCGTGAAAAATGGGGTCAATTGGAGGGGCAGAGCTACCAAGGATGGAGAAGATGCAAATGGAAGTTTCTCGTGAAGAGAAGATTCTTGTTTTGGTGAGGTTGAGGCCTTTGAATGAGAAGGAGATTGTTACAAATGAAGTTGCAGACTGGGAATGCATCAATGATACTACCATCTTGTACAGAAATACACTTCGTGAAGGCTCCACATTTCCATCTGCCTATTCTTTTGGTAAGGAACATGCTCTTTGAATCTTGTTTAGTGTAAAAATTGAAATGATGGTGCATCATGCTGCACGAATGAGGGTTAAATCTCAACATTTTGAGGTGTAATACAATGAATCATCCAGCATACTTCCCAAGCTATTATCTTTGTTGGTTGAAAATTTATTGGTATCAGATTAAATTTTTAGGTTGATTAGAATATCATTGGGATGTATGACCAATGAGCATCATATCAAATATTAGGCTCTTTCAGTATGCATTCTGATTGCAATATGCCTGGATGGCTGTTCTGCTTCCTATATTTCCAGAATGCTTAACTTATAAAAACCTAGAATGCTTTTATGAAAAATCTAATTCATCTTACATGGATAATTGATGAACAATAGGGGAACTGGCCGTCCATTTTCTCTCTGCAATGAGTTTAATGTGCTACATTAATGAATAAAATTGTCTAATTTAACCCAGAATAACCCACAAATCCTAACCAACTGTTTACTTCCTCCCACTGTAGGACAGACAGACACAGTCCACTGTCAAATGTCACAGGACTATGAACCAACAGTGCCATTTACATTTACCTTGTGCAAGTAGCATCATTTCTTACAAATTTGACATCTATACATATGTATTGAATCATATTCTCTTTTTAGTTTATCTTAAGTTAAATTTTTAAAGATCTTCAGTGCTTCAAATTCTAGCATATGGCAACTTTCTAAAAGCAGATTTTTCTTTGGGTCATGTATTTCATCTCATTTATGCTTTATCCATTTTCTGGGTGCAGACAGAGTTTTTCGTGGCGACTGCTCTACGAGACAAGTGTATGAGGAAGGAGCCAAGGAAGTTGCTCTGTCAGTTGTCAGTGGTATTAACTGTAAGTATGACACGGGTATCTTGGTGTCTGTTACAGTACTTGATAAGAAGTTGAAAGCGTTTCACCTCCATTTGTTTTTCTCCAGCAAGTATATTTGCATATGGGCAGACAAGCAGCGGAAAGACATACACCATGATGGGAATAACCGAGTATGCAGTAGCAGATATATTTGACTATATGCATAGGGTAATCAGAATTTCTACTGTAGAATAATTTTTATTCCCTTTTCTGTTTTCCAATTTTTATTCCTATATATAAATATTGTTAATGCTGAAATTCTTGCAATAATGTTATTGTTGCAGCATGAAGAGAGAGCATTTGTTTTGAAGTTCTCAGCAATTGAGATATATAATGAAGCTATTAGAGATCTCCTTAGCAGAGATTCTGCTCCACTTAGATTGCTGGATGATCCAGATGTAAATGTCATTGTCCCATTTTTCAGTTTTCTTTCTGTCAATGAGTTGATAAACTGCTCAAATGTTCTTGTTTTATTTCCAGAAAGGGACCATTGTGGAGAAAGTTACGGAGGAAACACTAAAGGACTGGAATCATCTACAAGAACTACTATCTGTTTGCGAAGGTAAAACACTGTGCTTCCTGCTGTTACCAGATGATATTGTGTATTTAATTATTTTTGTTGAAATCTTGCAGCTCAAAGACGGATTGGGGAGACCTCACTGAATGATAAAAGCTCCAGATCTCATCAAATTCTTAGATTGGTATGACGTTCATCTCCACTTATGTAGTTCAAGTATACTTCCTAGCATGTCTGCACCGTGCTTGATTAGTTAGTGTTGTTGATGTTAGTCCTCATTTTGATTCTCGCAGACAATTGAAAGTTCAGCTCGTGAATTCTTAGGCAAAGAAAATTCTACCACTCTTGCCGCAACTGTGGTAATGGATCATTTCTCAGTTGATTATCATTCATGACATTAAAAAAGAGCATGGTTATTATTGATAGTAGTAGGGAAGTCAGAGTGACTTCTTGTTTCCTTGTGCAGAATTTTGTTGATTTGGCAGGAAGTGAACGCGCATCTCAGGCATTATCAACTGGGGCAAGATTGAAAGAAGGATGCCACATAAACCGCAGTTTACTGACTCTAGGAACTGTTATTCGCAAGCTAAGGTTTATTGGTTTCTTCCTTCCTTTTTCATGTAACTTCTTTAATTGCAATTGGTGCCTGCAACTTTTATAATCTATGATGGTAATAGTATGTGGTGATATACTTGGTTCGGCTGGACTTTAGATTTTTCAGAAACAATGGTGATACCTTCTCAATAACACTTTTCAAACTGTAATTGCCATGATACTTTAAGTTAGTTTCTCATAGCATTGGTTCAAAACTTCAGTTATTTGTAATGATCGGCGGCAGAATTACATGGAATGCCTAACATAGTACATATTATGGTGTAGGATCTAGCCACCAACTTGCCTTTCACTTATTAAGTTGGTAGTGTGCAGCATAATGCACAACAATAGAAGGTCAGACAAGTTTCAATGTGTAGTGCAAATACAAGACAATGTCTCATAACCACACACGCATTCCTACACACACAAAGCTGATCTTTTATTAGAACTGTACTGCTAAGTGATACAAGATCAAAGAAATTTGGTTTTTCTTATCTACATAGCAAATAATGAGTAGCTGCTTTTCTCTATCATCCTTTTGTCTTTATGTTTCTCTATTGCTGTGTATTTTGTTTGTTTATATTTAATGGAGAGGATTGTGTTGTTTCTGTGTCATCAATTTGGTGCAATAATGGATGCAGCAAGGGGAGACATGGACACGTCAATTACAGAGATTCTAAGCTGACACGACTACTGCAGCCTGCTTTGGGTGGAAATGCTAGAACCGCCATTATCTGCACGCTAAGCCCTGCACGTAGTCATGTTGAGCAGACTAGAAACACTCTTCTGTTTGCTTGTTGTGCAAAAGAAGTTACTACAAAAGCACAAGTTAATGTAGTTATGTCTGATAAGGCACTAGTCAAGCATTTACAACAGGAGGTAGCCAGATTGGAGAGTGAGTTAAGAAGTCCTGCCCCTGCTTCCTCAGCAACTGATTATGCAGCATTACTAAGAAAGAAAGATCTTCAAATTCAAAAGGTAAAAATTTGCTTTTGGAGCTCTCATCACAAATACTTTTATATGCATGTCCATATCTTTTATGGACAACAATTAAAGAACTTCCAATGTTATGGCAGGCCATTTCTTTTGTTTTTTGTTGGGGCTGGTTCATTATTAAAAGCAGTAAATGTACTGGGCCATGTTTTAAGCCACCTAGAGACAATTTACTCGAATTCAAAATGAAATATTCAATCATAATGCTTGAATGGTAGAGTTAATTGTTGATAGAAAAGAACTGATACCTTATTTATAGTGCTGTTTTTTCTTTCTTGTTTTAAACCAAAGTAGGTGTGCTGCGTGTAGCTATGTCATTTTTGTGTTGTATCTAGCATAGATATGTCAAAGCTAATTTGCCATCTATATAAAGCAGGAAGTAAATGACAAACTGCAACCTAGAAGCTAACGCTATAAAACTGACTTAACAAATCATTGGCTACATCAATTACAAGCTTTCAACAACATCTAAAGTGCATATTTTTAAAGCTGTGTGATGACTTGTCCAACAATTGTGTAATTTGCTCCATTCCATGTATGAATAGCTGGGCTGTCATCATTTCCTAGATCCACTATATTATTTGACCTTATTTTGGCTGAAAAGGTGCAACGCTTTGATGAAAAGGGTTGAAAGAAAAGTAAATATTTTGCATTGGCTTACGTTGATTGCATGGGTTCCTATCATACAGATGGAAAAGGAGATCAGAGAGTTGACCAAGCAAAAGAATCTTGCTGAATCACGGGTTGAGGATTTATTGCGAATGGTTGGACAGGATCGAACTTCAAGAACTGGGGTATGTTTATTGCCTAATTTTTCTGAGACTCTTACTAATTTTGATAAAGCTGTTCCAACTGTTAACTCCACTTAATATTTTGCAATTCAGGCTGCAGGTGGTTCTAATCCTCCTAATCAGCAAGCAGAGAATCTATGGGAAGATGAATATTCAGTATCAGAATCTTCTGGTTTTGTCAATCCTCATTATCTAGCTGCAGGTGTCAGACAGTTCAACATGAATCATTATGATGGAGACAGTGGGAGCAACATGGAGGGGTCATACCACCTTCAGGAAAATACTGAAGACCATTTTGCATCTGATGGTACTTCTTCGCTGATTTCAATTGCAAAGAAGATTGCTAGATCCAACTCATGTCAGAGTCTGGAGGATACTGCAACTGGACCTGCAGAAGATACTGATGACTACTGCAAGGAAGTTCAATGTATTGAAATAGATGAGAGAAAGAGAGAGAACAACTATGAATCCCATTCCACATCACATGGTGAAACTGAAGGAATGTTAGCTTTGACAGCATTTGGGAATGGTAATGCAGCTGGACAAGAAATTCCAGCAAATGGACGTACGGAAGTGATTTGCATGCAAAATGGTTACCCATATGACATATTAGAGCAGAGACTGAATCATGTACAAAGGACAATAGACGATCTTGTCAGCCCTGATGATGATGAATCATCTCCACAATCCTTGGCAGTTGATGTGTCAAGTTCGGGAAACATGAATTTAACTAGGAGCTGGAGTTGCAGAGAGAATCTCATGACAGAGAGCACCACACCAAGTGGTTCTGAGAAAAACTTTGCTGGCAGGCCAGAAAGTGTCCGGAGGAAGTTTCCTCCACTAAATTTTGACGCCAATGCTGCAAGATTATCCAGAAATGATTCTCAGTCTTCTCTTGGTAGCACCTTCACAGATGACTTCAGAACTCAGAGCATCGAAATGTCAGGAGATGAGGATATACCTAGCATCCAAACGTTTGTTGAAGGACTGAAGGAAATGGCCAAGCAGGAGTATGAGAAGCAACTTGTTGATGGCCAGGTGAGTCCTCTTTCCTTTCCTGCAATTTCCTATTAAGCAACCGTTATCATTTTGGATCAAGCAGCTCTAAAAAGTTTTGAATTGCATGATTTCCATGTCCTAGGTTCAAGAGACAGACCCATCAGCTGGTAATTACAAAAAGAAGGCAAAAGATGTTGGATTGGATCCTATGTGTGAAGCATTGGAAACTTTTAGTGATTGGCCCCTGACATTTGAAAGACAGAGAAGAGAGATACTTGAACTTTGGCAAGCTTGCAATGTTTCCTTGGTCCATAGAACTTATTTTTTCCTGCTCTTTAATGGTGATCCAACAGATTCTATATATATGGAGGTGGAGCTTAGAAGACTTTCCTTCCTTAAGGAAACATTGTCTCAAGGAAATCAAGCCTTGGGAGGTGGTCGGACATTTACATTGGCGTCAAGGTTCCTCTCTCTCCCTTTGACTGCATGTTTTCATGTAACCGGCGCAAACCTGTTTTAACATTATGCATTTATCCATTAAATCTCCTTCATTGTCTGCCGACAACCTAGACCACTAATAAGAAGGGATAAAATATATGAGAGCAGGAGGGGGGGGCTGGGGGGAAGGGAGGAAAGGTTCAAATTTTTTTTTCTTTCTCATACCATTACTTTATTTTACCCCCTCCATGTTAGTGGCTTCTGTTTTCTCTGCTAGAGTCACAAATATTCTGCATTTTTTGCCATTATTTTACAGTATTTGATTATGGAAGGAGGTGCAATTAATATGGATGACATTAAAATGATTACTGTGAAACAGTTAAATGGTTCTTAAATTCTTTTCCTGTGCAAAGTTGAAGATTTTTCAAAAAAAATTTTCCCAGTAGGATATTCTTTCATGCTACATAGATTGGTAGATTGTGCATATTTCCTTATGAATTGTCCAATCAAATATCTCTTACTTTCTCTAATGTCTAATGGTATATAGCATCAAGGCGCTTCATCAGGAGAGAGGGATGCTAAGCAAGCTGATGCAGAAACGGTTATCAGAAGAAGAGAGAAAGAGGCTCTACCAGAAATGGGGTATAGAGTTGAACTCAAAGCGTAGGAGACTACAGTTAGCAAACCGATTGTGGAGCGACACAAAGGATATTAACAACATAATGGAGAGTGCTGCCATTGTCGCTAAGCTGGTCAGGTTTGTAGAACAGGGGCAAGCTCTTAAGGAAATGTTTGGTCTCAGTTTCACTCCTCCACGTACAAGGAGGAGGTCCTTAGGCTGGAATTATAGCAGGTCAACTCATTTGTAGGCTTGTTTTTTATAACTAGAATGGTGATTTGTTGAATTAGACTTAGGCTACATAGCATTCTTTACATGACAAAAAAAAACTGAAATTGATTCTGTGATTGTTAGTGTTGTAAAAATTATAGCTTGTATCATGTTTAAATTCGAATTTGGTTTTGTCCATTTTGTTTATGTATCTTGCTTCTGGTTTCCTCTTTTCTTTTTTGGAACTTTTATGCAAACTACCAACAGGATGCAATTTCTAAGCTTAAGTTGGATTTTAGCGACCTCATAATAGGTTGTTTCATTTTTAAAATTGTCCCATCAATTTATTTGTCTATGAAGAAAATAAGCAGACACAAGTCATGTGGATGTGAAGAATTATCAAGTTTGTATTTATAGTCCTAACCCTGAATTTTCTTACTCCATAATGAACATAATCTCAGAAAATATGTCAATGATAGAGTATTTTTAATTAATGCACGTGAAAATATAAAAAATTTTCTATACAATAAATAATATGTGAAAAATGAAGATTTTGTATTATATTATTTTTTTAATTAGTCAGGCTCCCACTGTCCTCAACTGCCATTACCACGTTTTATCATTTTTTTATATATTTTTTTCCATATTTAACAATAATTTTTTAAATATTTTTTTAACTAATTTTTAATATTACATATTTGTAATTAAATAATGAATCTAAAAAATGTAGTCTTTTTTTTTCTTTTTCCCCCATACATTTATCGGTAGTCCAATTATGGCCTACTTGCATATACGGACGCAGTGGAAAATGCAACGCAACGTTTTGATTAGAATCTGAAGATGAGAGAACGACATCCTTTATGAGCGTTTGTTGACCGATAACACAGCGACACCTTAAACGACACCGCGCTGTACCGTTCTCTCACTGGCCATTTCATTTCCTTTAGAAAGCAGAGAGAAGACTCTAGAGAGGGAAAGAGCGAGAAAGAGGAAGAGACATGAGCTTATCAACAGGAGCATACCTGGCTCGCAGAGCAGCGCAGAAAGAGAGGGTTCAGATCCTCTACCGCCGAGCTCTCAGAGACACTTTGAACTGGGCCGTACATCGCCACCTCTTCTATCAAGATGTACATTATACATTTCCCTAATCTCATCATAATCATCTCCTTCCAATTAGATCTCACTCTTTTTTAGCTCTTAGTTACTGTAATTAACACTGTACTCCTTTGATTATCTTCTCCTCGCAGGCCTCGAGACTCCGTAAGAAGTTTGACGCAAACAAACATGTGGTTCGTTCATTTTCTCTTTATTTATTTTTCACCTTCTGTTATTGCTGTTTGTGTTAATTAATCATCTATTTTTGTTTATGTTAATTGATCATCTATTGTTGTTTTATGTTAATTATCTGCCATTTCTTTTTTATTTTGTAGGAAGATTTGGATACTATCGATAGAATGATTTCTGATGGTGAGGCACAGTATAATAAGTGGCGGCACCCTGATCCTTATATTGGTATGTGCTTCTGGTTATTATTTTCTGGGCTCCATTTGGTTTCTTGGCTTAATGGCATAATTAGAGCTTCTTTCATATAAATGAATTACGAATTCCATAAAATTTTATTGAATGAATAAAAATCGATTTTCAAATTTGAAGGTTTTAGTTATATGGTTTTATTTGAATGAAATTCTATGAAAATTGATAGAATTTGCAAATGAACTCCAAACTTAATGTGGATAACTAAGGATTCTAGGTACAAGCTACTATAAAACTGTACATTCAAAATCAATTATGTATTTAATCCAAAATTGGAAATTTATTTGTAATGAAATGGATCCATGTAGGCTTGTACCTGACACCATGTAAGTATTGGGATTTGCAACAATTGGAAAAAAATTTCATTCTAAATTGTTCTAGCTTTTTTGTCGATAAGATGTTCTTATTATTTGATGATTGCCACTTGCGTCCTTTTTATTTAATTAATATGTGGCATAGAAATACATAGAATATATGGGAGGAAAGACACAAGATGATTGTTGAATGCCTAAACTTTTAAGTTTACTTTCAGGTTGCTTCTCAACTCAATTTTTTTTTTTTAAGGTTCACTTTATTCTTATTTGCTACCTTTTAGTTATCCTTGTTCAAATTTCGGCCAGTAAGCTTATATCATCCTTGAAGGTTTTTCAAATGATGGAATTCTTTTGCATCACTTGTTCCAAAAGTTTGGGGCACTTTTTGGCTTGCTTTAGAGGGATTATCTCTCTATTAGTTGTAATATTGAATGTGAGCTCAATTGGCAGCAACATCTTTCTTTCATTGGGTTTTTCCTTCTAATTCAGTTTGCAAGGCCTGCGCTAATTCATATCTCAATTCTCTTTTGATGAAAGAAAGGTTACTTTGCCATTATGAGATTTATAGGCAGCAAAGATCTGATAAATTGAAGAATTGAGAATTGTTTTTTGGAATGACTTTAGTTGACCTCATTTGCAATTGGGAAGGAATTTTATTTTTCCTTCTTAGCTGTTTGTCTTGAACTAGACTTAGCATTGCGACCAAAAGTTCGTAGATTTAAGGCTCCAAGAAAAATATTGATGGTTCTTTTTCAATCATCCCTTTCTACAGGGACCATAGCTGCACCTAATTATTATTACCTTTTTCGCTTTATATATATTTTTTTAATATGTAGAAATAATGAAAAAGCATTCGAGGGCCCCAAGGGGTTGAACCTGAGGTAGAACAAAATGGAGTTATTCGCATGGAAGGGAAAATTTTGTGCATTTTTTTTCTTTTAACTCACTGCTTTTGATGAAACATAATTGGTCATGTCATTGCGAGAATATTCAAAGTTTTCATGTGGCACTTATATTTCCCATTTTGGAGCTGCCAATGCAGTTTCCTAACTTACTAATCTTATTTGTGTACAGTTCCCTGGGCTCCTGGTGGTACCAAGTTTACTCGAAATCCAACTCCACCATCTGGGGTAATTAGAACTAATCTTTTTGTACAGTTGTCATTTTCATTTTACTTGCTCTGTCCCTTCCCTCACTGTATCTATTTATCAGGGGTATGTTGAGCAGTTGCAATTAATTACTTTATACTGTGTATATCCATGAGCATTCCTTTTATATTCTTAGTTCATAGCAAAAGTTTAATGCTCGAAGTATTAGAAAAGGGCCATCAATCCTTTCCTTACAGCCTGCATATGTTTATTTATGCATTTTGAATCATCACGGACTCAATGTAGGTGCATGAGATACATGTATTGCATGCCTCTGAAGTCATGTTGTTTTTCCTACTGAAAGTGATTCCTGTGGGATTCTTGAGATGATTCATATTATAAAATGAAGGTGGATGTGATTCCTGTTGGCATGCTATTCCCATTTGTGTCAATTAAGCTGCAATGGGTATTTGGGTTTAGCTATTTGTGGCTGTTGCTGTATTGAATTTGTTATACCTTCCGAGTTGCTTCTTGCTTATGTTTTCTTCCTAACTTAATGCTGAGATTTTGTTGGCATTGCAGATTGAGATAGTGTATGACTTTGGTCGAGAAGATAATGACTAGACGCCTTTTTCATATTGATGAATAAAGGTTAGTGCTATATTAGACTACTAGTTTGTTGGATGTTGTGCTACTGGCTGCAATCCTTCAGCAATAAATATCAAATTATTTCCTTCTAGTTGCTGTAACAAAAGATATTTTAACTCATTACTTTAGTTTGATTGGAACAAAAGGTTTTGATATTCAATCATCCTTTCTTCCTCAATATAATTCTTTTTCAATTGCATCACCCCTTAAATCAATTCTTTGAATGGTTGTTTGGTGCAAAGACTTGAGTCACTTTCTGCAACATAGTTGTTTAAAGACAAATAAATGGAGTTTGTCAGGCAATATGTTAATGGTTTTGAGATTTTATAAGAGTCTCTTCTTGTATTCCTTCAAGTTCTTTATCCAACATTTTGTTTCCGACGGAAGATCAAGTAATGGATAGCGTCCTCTCTTTCTTTCTCTCTCTCTCTCGCAATAGCATTCAAGCACTAATAACTTTACTGAATCTGTTTCTTAATCAATTTTGCAGTAGATGATTCGCAACTGCTGCAGAAGATAATGGGTGAACCCGGAGTCTTGTTTGTAATTGAACAAGAAGGCAAACGTGTATTTGGTTTTTCATTGAGAAAGGATATTATGTTGAAAAAAGCCTCCAAGTTTGTAACTTGGCACAAAACAGGGATGAAATGATCTGGAATCCTTTAAATCAAAACTTTGTTTTCCTTATTTAGTATTCGTAAATTGCCACCCTGAGAATTAACATGAAGTGGATACAATGATGTGGATCTCCCTAATTGGAACACTTATGGTCCTTCTGAAACAAATGAACTAGGAATGTAAAGTTCATCTATACATGAATTTTAAATAAAATATTTATACATGAATTTAGAATGGTGTAACTTACCATTCAATTCAATTGCATCTAAGTAGATGAATTTATCATATTTGATATGTTATAATTTAAAAAAAAAAATTCTATTTTTGGAATAAATTTTTAAATTAAAATTTATTTGTCTTTATTTCTTATAATATGATTGACATAATAATTTAATAAAAATAAATAATAAATATCAATTATATTTATTATGTATAATATAATAATGGCATTTTTATTAAAATACAAATAATAAATTTCATATAAATAAATATATTAATATTCTATGCTAATCAATTGATTATATCCGCAGTAACATTTATCATAATAATTTTTTTAAGTTAATGTAAAAAATTTTATTGATTTAAGTAATTAATTTGAAAATTAAAAAAAAATTAAGAATGTTACTACTATTTTTAATTATACTTAAAAACAATGATCGATAAATTTTTATAGTTTCATAGGAATAATACCTGACGATGTCACTAAACTTAAAAAGAAAACATCATTACTGGTTTGGAATAAAAGAAATATGTAAACTATCGTCATTATTAGATTAAAAAAAAATGTTGTTATAGTTTGGAATTTTCCAAAGAAAATAAACAAAAAGGAAAAAAAAAAGTAAATGTAGTTGAGTTTTTAGTGAAGGGTAACTTTGTCAATAGATATTTTAATAGTCAATTTTGTGAAATTTATTTATAAATTTTATTAATTTTAGTAGAATTTGAATTAGACATATTCAATTCCATAAAATTTAATTCCTAGAATTCAAATATATATATTTTTTTCATTCCAAACTTAATATTTTGGATTTCCAAATGAATTTTACAAAATTTTATGGAATTCATTTGTTCCAAATGGATTATAATATAGAATTAAATTATTATTGTCACTACTTAGACTTATTTTCAATATATAACTATATATTAGAAAAAATTAACTATTACAAAAGGCAATTGTATCTCATTTATAATTAATACAATTTTTGAAATACATAAAAATATTTAGTTGAAAGAGAGGAGAGTAATGTGAATGAGATTTGTAGAATTAAAACGAATATTTTTCTTTTTAATTACAAACATAAAAATGTGAAATTCAAAATCAATTTTCACAAAATTCATTTGGTGGTCAAAGATGTTTGGAAGGTTGGGCTGTGCCCTTCATGAACTTTAGGTACTCTCAGGATTGGAAAGTCATTACTAATTGTCGCCATATAAAAACATGGGTCGGTATATATATATATAATGGACCTAAAGAATTGTGTGACACACCCAAAGAAAGAGAAGATAACTATCGAAAAGACATGACTCCAATCTGTTAGGTCACGCTAAGAGAGCTGATGGGCTCTAACACATTACTGATCAGGAGGAGAGAGAGAGAGAGAGAGAGAGAGAGAGAGAGAGAGAGAGAGAGAGAGAGAGAGAGTTTAGAGTTTTTACCGATCAGGAATCGCATACCTTTCATTTCGCTTACTATAATTCAGCACAGAGGAAAGATCCATCCTTACACCATTTACAAAATAAGTAGCCAAAGACATGTCACCCACAAACAAATCCCACTCTCAACAATATCAGCCTAATCCTTAGCTTCAAAACTTCGTAACTCACACCACCATCCACGGACACAAATCATTTTTCTTGTACATTAACAAGGTTTCTATAAAAGCAGCAGATTGTTTTACCCTATTTCACACACAAAAAACAATAACCAAAACCTCCATCAACATTGTCAATCACTGGCCCTCACGGCCAGGAAGATGGTCCATTGGAGAGCTGCAAATGTGCAAGCAATAGTATTGCGTATTACTGGTTCTCTAGTTACCATGGTAATGTTGTTATGGGCGATTTGCAGCGGATACAATCTTGCTACTTATTCAAGTAGTTACATAGGTTATACTGATTGGGCATTTGGGGTTGGAATTCTTACTATGATTCTTGGTTTCTTGTTTTTGATTCTTGGGATTCCTATACTAGCTGACTTGTTTTTAAATTTGTCTAATCAATTGCAAGAGGAAGCTACAATTCATAAAGGTAGCAACAAAGATTTAGTTTGTTTCTTTTGACATAGTTTTTTATAGATCTGTTTTAATGTTAATTGCTCTTCTTCCTATAGCTTTCTTTTGCTGTGGTTTGCAGAATGGTATTGGGTTGGAACAGGATAGATATTTAGTAGCATTATTTTAAAATTTGTATTTCAAACTTGAGCCTATAAAATAACTATTCTCATCTAGAATTTAAACCAAATAACTATCCTCTGTGTTATTCTTATGATATATTTGGTGAGCTGTAATGAAATGTAACCTAATGAAATTTAAACTACTTAATAGCATTACATTATATTACAGCTCACTGAATGTAATCTAATCAAGATTTTCCATTCAATTACTCTTTTTAACTCCTTTACCCCAAATGCTCTGTTTTTATTCTTATTACTCATTTGAGGTTGGAATTCTAATGAGTTAAAAAGAGTTATTTGAAGGAACATGGAATTACAATTTCACATCAAATAAAAAAAAAAAAATCTAACAGTGAATGTTATATATGCTGCAAATGCCTCAACCTAACAAAAACTTGTCATGAAATGAATTGATGGAATACAGAAAGATTTCTCTGTAATAACCAACTAATGAATTCAAGAAAGATTCACAGTAATTTGCTCATAGGATCACAAATTTTCAAATTTACACAATTCTCACTAGAATGGATGACTTGGCAGAATGGGAGACCGGAACGATTTCTAAAGTTGTTGCTGGAACCTTAGCGACTCTGATCACATTGATCATACTCTGGTGGGCAATTCACACAGGATTTAGTCTTGCTACCGAACATCCAAGAGACAAAATATATCATTTCTTGACAAATTCAATTGGAGTGATAACTGTCATCTTTGGTTTGATTTATTTCATCATTGGACTTGGAATAATTGCAGAGCTAGGACTGGAATTGTTTGATCAGTTACAGCAGGAGGAGAAAGGCAACCGACAACTTTCAAGGATGAAGCAGTGATGTCAATTTTTTTTTGTTCAATTGCACATCAATAGTTTCAGAACATATATTGAGTTCATTGTTTAAGAAGACAGTTTTTTTAAGATAATTCAGTCCCCTTGTACCAGAAATCTGTATCTTCTGTTTGAAAAGAACAGTTGCAGGTTCTCAGAATTCACATCTTATGACCTCCAAACTATCTCAACGACATTCATTCTGCTTTGATCATAGTAGTTCTAGCCGCCTCCTTTTATATGCCAACAGCAACTTCACTGACTGGCAACACATACAAAACATAATATTCCTAGAAACAGATTTTATAAAAGTCTAAACAGTGTTAAAATCCAGCCAAAAGAGGTGTATGTTACGCCAAATATAATGAGTTCTACATTGAAAAACAAAGAGTGGTTCCTATCAGAAGGTTGCTTCTTTTATTCTAACCAACAAAAAATTAAAAGTAAAAAAACAAAAATCATGATAACTACATAAAAATCATCCTATGCAGCTTCCCCAAAAATGACGTCATGATAACTAAGGCAGGACTATTTCAACGCCTAATACCTCAGTTTCCTCTCATCTCCATTGCCTCCTCTTCCTCCTCTCTCCCCCCTCAAAGCACCACCCCACCCTTTCTTCACCACCACAAAATTAGGCTACCACCCATTGAGAACTCTAAATTTACCAATGCCAAATCTTTGCATCATAAATTGTCGGCCAACCAGCTGCATCCTCTTGTTAGAAATGCTTCTCATTTGTTTCAATAATTTGCAGAATCCTTAAACACTGTCCTACTATTTTTGAACTACCCTGCAATGAAACAAGAACCCACAAGAAAAATTTCTCCCTTTTGCCTATTTAGTCAACCTATCTTTTGACCTTTAAGCCTTCCCAAAGAGACTAGTAGCTCTGGATATTCACTTGCCTAATCACTTGGGCAATATGATTTCAAATATCAGTCATTACATACCACATTAACCTAATTGTAACAATGAATCATCACAACCATGATACACAGACAACCTATACCATAATCTTTCTAAACAAATTCAAGATATTGCTAAATGTGATTGTCTTTAAAACCTTGATGGACAATGCTTTCTGTAAACTCTCTTATTTCTAGTACTCGATCCTAATAAACTAATATTGGAAATTTATTTCTCTGACTTACAGATCCAAATGTGCTATCTATTCATAAGCCTGGAAAGTACAACATAAAATAACAATCAAGAGTCCAAACCTTTGCTTTCCTCACTCCCCAGCGATCCCAAGGGAACACCAAAAGGAAAAATCCTCTGTCAGAGCCTCTAAGGTTATAAAACTATCATCTTGTAACTGATCTTTTCCGGTTAATTTACTACTTCACAGCCATGGCATTTCTCTTGTTAATACATCCAGCAAAACAATAGGAGCAAACCTTGCAGAACTACTTAAGGTCATCAGCAAATATGAATTATAAATTAATGAACCACAAATATGGAAGCTACATGATGGATTATAAATTGTTTTTACATCGTGTTTGTGTCTTCCCAGTCTGTGCCGCACTTTAAAGCTGGTTAACAAGACTAGTCAGTTTTAGGTACTAGATCATAACAGTTTTTATTAGTGTAGCAATCTTTTATTCTCCTATCTTTGACACAGTCGTTCAACTTTGCCATCTTCCTAGTTTTCAGCTTCCATGACACTACATGCACTGGTTTGTTAATCAAACACTATAATGCTTTGCGAGAATGGCAAACACCATACTACACTCAAGCTATAACAATTAAACCCAAATGGAAATTACACTCTTTATTAATAAAAGAAAAACACAGAACCAACACATTTCCACAATAAAATTATCAACGGATACCAAAACTTCAACCATTTATTGAGTCAACCAAAAAAGTTCAAGTAAATGTACATATATCTGATGGAAGTAAACAAAAAGAACCCTAAACCCAACACTTACATAGCAAGAGAGAGTACAAGGGGCAGTGAATATTATATGAGCTTGAAAGGAAGCGGCCAAGGGGTAGACCTGGGAACCTCAACTCTGTCCTTTATGCGTTCAATCTTCTTTTCCTTCTTGGGCCTTGCGTTTCCGTACGATCCCTTGAATCTTTTCCCTTTCTTCGTCTTCTTGTCCCCTCTTCCGCACAAGATCGGCTCCGCCCCCACCCCTAATCTTGTTGCCGTTGATGAAGGCTGACCCACCATCGTCCGCCGCGCTACTGCGCCGCACCATTGCATCATCGTCGCCATTACTGTCTTTTCTTTTCGGTTCAAATAGAGAGACAGAGGTGGTATTTATTAGCATAGCTATTATTTCGAATTCAAAGTGGATTTGAACCGGGTCGGGTTAATAAACACAATATGGGCCTTCTTGAAGGCCCAAATTCAAACTAGAATTGCAAAAAAAGTAATTGGATTGTTGCTGTGATTGGATATGGTGGTTCTGTGGTTGGTGTGGCTCCAAATCAAACACGTTGATTAATGAAGGAACTCCCTTTTCCTTTTTCTCCTCTAATGTCCTTATAGCAAACCCATTGACAGAAAGTGAGAGTAGAAGACAGAAAATTTGAACTTTTGAGTGCAAAGGCAAAATTTTGGAAGCTAAAGGAATGGTGGTGTCAAGCAGAGCTATTTCTTTAACATGGACTCACTCTATCTCTCCATCTTCCCTGCACATTCCTCAAGCTTCTTCCGTTAGTGTTACCACTCTCTGCAACCGTTTTCTTTTTGTCGGTTCTGAAGAAATTTTTTTTTATTCTTTGCTTATGAGTAATATTGTCTTATGTTATAGAAGCTTGATACTAAGAGAATGAGTGTATGTTGCGCCATCTCTGATCAAACCCAAAAGGTGTGCTCTTCAAACTCTGTTTACTATTACTCTTTTTGTTGAAATTTTTGTATATCTTGATGTTTTCAAATTATACATTCCATAATTAATCTCTTGTGCTTTTGCTTTGCTTGTTGGTTTTGGATTGATCCCTCAAATTCATTCTACTCAAAGTTTCATGGTCATGGTAAATTGGTAATACGCATTAATAATAATGGCATTTCTCGTGTATTTTGTCCTTTGAGCAATGGATTATTCATTAAGGGAATTTACATTGCTTAGCCATCGTAAACATTTTTGGGTGTGAATTGAACTTGAGTGCTGTTGGCTATTGAAGTTAATAAAGGTTGTTTTCGACACTGTCATCATATAAAAGGTTTGGTCCACAGAGAAATTTTACTTCGTGGTTAAATTTTACTATATTATTATTTGAATTTAATACAATTGAAGAATTTTAGCCGCATGGGCTTCCTGACTAAATTATATCTTTCATTTCTGTTACGCATGCGTAGTATTCTTGCATAAACCGGGGTAAGGTCTAGGTTTTCACTTCCTGGAACATCTTCTGTTAAGAGGAACATAATCAAGTCAAGGCTGCTAAAAATTAAAAAGGATATGCTTGATTCCCTGTGCCTTGTCCATTCAAAAAATTATAAACTACTGTGCAATCGTTTTGTGTTTGGAATGTCATCTAGGGTGTATGGTTCCTTGCATTTTCTTTTTGACTCCTTGCAAGTCGATGCAGGCAAATCAGATGACTGTATCAGTAACAGGAGCTACAGGTTTTATTGGTAGAAGATTAGTGCAAAGACTGCATGCAGGTTTTCTCTCTATAACATTAATCATTGAAAACTTAAAGCTTTTGTTCGATGTGATTGTGAACATTTTGATTTGTTGTCTTCATGTGGAGTATCGTTCTGTAACATTCTTTTTGTATAATTTCTCCCAAGATATTTGTTCTCAGCATATCATGATATGATGGTTACTTATGATCTCAGCTAGTCCGGATCATCATCTTTGTCTCTGTGAATCTTGAAATCCATCCATAATCTTTGAAATTTGAATTATTGGCTTTAACTGTGTTGGGTTGCTGATAGGTGAAAGCATCCCATCTTCGCTCTTGAAATATTTTGTAATTTAAATTTCTGGAGCTTAAATTTGTTCATCGTGTATGATTGATTTGTCAAGAATGCATTGATGAAGTTTACTGGACATGAGGATTTTCATTTTTTGCGATAGTATGGTGAAACAATTTGCATTTGAAACCTAAATGAGGAATTCATAGTTGAGTTACCTTATTGGTTATCAGATTCACCAATCAACTCCAAGTGGATTCTCTATGGTGAGATTGGATGGTATTGTGGTGCCTAAATAAAGTCAATCAGATATTTAGGCTCTTTTTTTCCAAAAGGTTAGCATGATCGATGAGGATGGATGAAATGAATTAGTGCTATATGCTATTTGATAGAAAGATAAGACCTGCAATACCGTAAGAGAGTGAATGATGCGCCCCAAATGCCCGACATATTCCCAAGAATGGAGCAAAATGACATGTTAGGATGATTGTGGTAATGTAAAATTGGACAAGATTATAAATGAGCATATCTGACAAAAAGTACAAGTATTACAAATTTGGGATAAAATGACATAAGGACGTCTGAGATTGTTTGATCATGTCCTATGTAGATCCCATGTACTCTAATTTAATTGCAATACATAGACCTAGAATCACATGGAGGGAAATTGTCTTAAAAGATCTGCTATTTCTCGACATTATTGTAGACTTAGTTATGAACACAGCAAAATAGAAACAAAAATTTATGTGGCTGTCCCAAGTAGTTTGGGATTAAAGCTTAGATGTGTTTATTGTTGTTGTTCAAAATTAAATTGTATTGTTTAATGCAACATCAATTCTGAATAATCTGTATTTGGATCAAACGAGTTACTTTTCCTTAATCTACCTTCGTTGCAGATAATCATTATATTCATGTCTTGACGCGTTCCAGATCTAAAGCTCAATTAATATTTCCTGGTAAGAAGGTAATGAATACTTTTGATTTTTTGCACTTGTGATTACCATTGACAAATTTTATATAAATTTACTAGTTAGAGAGGCTAAATTTCTAGAACAGAGAGGAAAGTTTCATTCTTTTTATGTTGATAGCATGCTTCTTTCCAGGGACATATACGATAAACTATGCAATTTGCTATTGGCATGTTTTTACTAAGTATTTCTACTTGATGGAATATGCAGTCAAGGACTTCCCTGGAATTGTAATTGCTGAGGAGCCAGACTGGAAAGGCTGCATTCAGGGTTCAAATGCTGTTGTAAATTTGGCAGGAATGCCCATCAGTACAAGATGGTCATCTGAGGTAAGTATTGCGGGCCTATTGAGTTCCCCCATGTATTTGTCCATGATTCCTAGTGCGACACTGATTGTTATTACCACAAATCCGTTTAGATGTTATACTTATAACTTGATGCCTTTGATGCACAGTGTGTTGAATATAATACATAGTATTGGTTTGATAATATGATGGTAACATGAAAAGAAATTTCCTTGAAAAATCTTATTTTTAACATTGCAGACTCCTATTACTGTTTTAGTCTGGGATACTAAACCATCTAAATATTTGTTGTCAGTACTCACATATATAATTAATAGCATATGATAGTAAATGAATTTTTTTAAGGGCAATATCTGTCTCTGCAGTGAATCTGAATGAGTATCTTATTTAATTATTCTTCAGGATGTTTAAACTCCATAATGACCAAGACATGCTAATGCTAGAGTCATTTTCTGGTGAATTATGTAATTTTTGCATTTTCCTGAATAAATCTATTATTGTATTGCAGATTAAGAAAGAGATTAAACAAAGCAGGATTAGGGTCACCTCAAAGGTAAGGAATTATTTTCTTCATCACTCTCTGGGAAGGTTAAGTTCCCCGTTCTCTCCCTCTTTTTCCCCTCTCTTATTTTTCTCCTCATCTGAAAGAAGGATGCTTATGAACTTGAATCAGTTGGTCTACAATTTCTCTCTATTATTCATTTATCTAGCAACTTTAACTTATTTTGAAGGTTGTAGATTTAATAAATGATTCACCAGAAGGAGTTCGTCCTACTGTTCTGGTCAGTGCAACAGCTGTTGGTTACTATGGTTTGTTCTAATAAAACTTCCTCTCATGTTTTTGTCTACCATGGCTAATTTGAAATCTCCCTTTTCATTTGTATTTTGCCCCTAAAGCCTGTTTGCTTGTTTTTACTTGGACACTGTTGATTTTTTCCCAGTCTGCCTTCAACATAATTCTAGTTTTGGAGCAACTGAATTGGAATTTTTAAACCTATGGGGAACAGATCATAAAATATCTGCTTATAATTGATATGAAGATTCTGGAATGCATGATTTCATTCAGTTCTTTTCTGCCTTTTTCCCTCATTTTTGTTCATTCATTCTCAGGAAGTAGTGAAACCCAAATATTCGATGAACATAGTCCATCTGGAAATGACTACTTGGCTGAGGTAAATATAAGTGATCTCATGTTTGTATTTTGTACGCTGCTTGACTCCTTCAGAACTGCTTGAATTTGATGCCTTGAATAAGTCTGCTATGAAGTACCCAGTTTTCTTTGATATTATATAGTTCAATGTATTACTTGCGTCACAATATGCTAATGTATTTTACTGTTTGAAAGTTTGTAAGTCTTGATGAAGACACATGAGCAACAAAAAGCCTTAAAATATTAACTGATGGAGGATTACCTCTATTAAAAGACAAGAGATTTGGCAAAAATAGATCCATTTACATGCATCAGTTGCAAAATGTTACTGTACCTACTTCTATGAAAGAAAGTACATGTTATTTTTCTCAGTAGACTAGGTAGGCCAAATTTGACAATCTATGATTTGGCAAATTTTGTTCTTATCCGAATGTGATTGGATATGGTGGATGGGCCCAGGGGAGATGGGGAGTAAGTGATTACTTGATATAAGGAATCCTACTCTTCCTTTTGAAGAGAATTGAAATTAGATTTCCCATTAGCATCATCAGGAATTGAAATGAAGCATTCCCAATCTAATTCCATGGCATTTCAGCTTTGACATTGCATCCCCTATGTTAAACTGATACATATATGAAATCAATTAATCATAGTTCTGTTTACATTAATATGGACATATGAAAATGACAAATTTTATTAGTTGTGTGGCTGGCATCTAGCTTCCTATAAACTGAGAATTTAGAACAAAATGCAATAAATAAAAACGTTTTTCAGTGGCATAAAATTTATGGAACACGATTTCAACCTTATGATTCAGACTTGAAATCTCGATACTGTCATCTTCCACTAACAAACTTAGTATCTTCAGGTTTGCAGAGAATGGGAAGCAACAGCACTCAAAGTAAATAAGGATGTGAGATTAGCACTTATTCGCATAGGTGTTGTTCTTGGTAAAGACGGGGGTGCTTTGGGTATGAACTCAATTTTTGAAGTGATTGTGTTTAGGTTCTCAACTTCTCAATATCCTGGCACAGAGGGGTTAGAAGAACAAGTCATTTTTGATTCTTGCAACTTTTTCTTGATAGGTCACCAACTTCAGCACAAAATAGATGGCAATTTCTAAATATTATACTTTGAACTCAGCTTGGTTGTGTCATGTAATATACCTAGTCAGAGAGACTCCCCTAATGTCATTCAGATTCATTTGGTCTCTTCATTGTATTATCTATTATGATTACTGTCAAAGAGGTGCTCTTTCATTTGATTGAAGTGTTCCAATCACATAAATAAAGCCTTTATCTCTTGACTGCATAGGTTGAATTACATCCATAGAACAACTCACAAATCTGTGTCTAATACACTCTTAGATAGCTTGCTTTGTTGCTATGTACATACTCACATCTTTGATCCTTTGCAGCTAAAATGATCCCTCTCTTCATGATGTTTGCTGGTGGACCTCTGGGCTCTGGACAACAATGGTATGTTACCATTAGTACACTGGAAAAGAAACATCTGTCTGCTACCAAGACATCATTTGATTAGAATTTGGAAGAAATGCCTGCTTTTACTCATTTGTATTCTGTTTGTCAGTGAACTAGTGTAATTGTTTAGATGTAGACGTTCGGAAATTTGTTAAAGAGATTAACTTTATCAAAGGTTATCGGGAAAAAATGGTCCTAATCTTCATTGTTCCTTCATAGTCCACTTCCTGTTTCTGTTTTTGATCATTTTTAAACAAATTACTTCTGTTTCAAAGATAAGCTATCAATAAAGAACAAATAAAAACTTCAATACCTCTACTGGAGATATACAATTTGATTACAGTAAAAGTTTATGATGGTTATCTGACTTTTCTCACATAGAATATGGAGGATCCTTCATAGTCGCTGTTATTGTAGTACGTGATTATCATGTTGAACCACTTTTTGTCCCCATGAGTCAAGCATGTGGTTTTCCTCTTCCTTATGATGTTCTTGTGGCTGCAGGTTTTCCTGGATTCACTTGGAGGATATAGTAAATCTTATCTATGAAGCTTTACTGAATCCGTCTTATGAAGGTACTCTTTCTTTTGATTGCTCAAAGTTAGAATAAGGGCTATAATTTATCGATGCATGAGTATTTGATACCTCCTTGTCCACTCCCTTTGTGATGAGACGTTTATGGGCACTTATTTCTATGAAGGGAAATTCTTTACAAAGGCCATAAGTTTGTTTTGTTGTCTATAGAGCCCTTAAGCCTTTTTTTCCTCGTTGTTGACTTTTTAATGGTAAAAGTGTAATTCATTAACTTGGGTTTATAAATTACTTGATAGATAAAACTCCATTGCTTGATTTGGTAAATGTATCGCCTGTTTCCAAGCAGGTGATATCTGCTTCTGTTTGTGATGGGCCTTAATTCATTGGCCTAGGACACTGAACCCAATTTTGGTTAATCTAAATGTCAGGAGTTATCAATGGAACTGCACCAAATCCTGTTCGGCTGGCAGAGATGTGTGCACAACTGGGAAATGTCCTTGGCCGACCCTCATGGCTGCCTGTACCTGACTTTGCCCTGAAAGCTGTCCTTGGGGAAGGTGCTTCTGTGGTAAGAACATAAGCTTTCCAGTTTTCCTCATTCATGAACATTACATGTTGATGAGACTTGCTCATTGAGTTCCGTAATAGGTTTTGAATGGACAAAAGGTGCTTCCTAAGAGAGCGAAGGAATTAGGTTTCCACTTTAAATACCAGTATGTGAGAGATGCGCTCAAAACCATTCTTTCATGAAAGAGTACATTTATACATTTGTCTATTCTTTTGGATGAGAATCAAACCTAGTAAATCATAAGAGGCATATATGCGGAATTCAGTCAAAAGGCTGAACTTGTTATTTGTACATCTGTAGCTATTCTTTTTTTTCCCCTTGTAAGTGAACGATTCTTTCAGAGTTATGAATTGTTCTGTTTGTTAAGTAGTAAAAAATGTATACTCAAAAGAACCTTTGCTTTGTTCATATAGTCAATTTTATATTGGGTTAGTACATATAAGATGCAGTAGAACTGAGAACTGAGAATTCTAAAGATTTTTGCTGAGCTTTGACGATTAGTCTAGCTGGAGATGGTTCTTTAAGGAGTACTTATTTTCATTTTGACAGTAGTCTAGCGCTTATCTCACTGGGGAGGATTAGTTGCAAATTGATTATGTTGCTATTCTTCTAGATCAAGGGTTCCTTTGGGGATAGGAATGAAATGTAATTTATGAAGTAGGATTCAGTTTTGTAATTTGTAATTTGTAGTTTTTGTGTCTTCCATTCATTGAGAGGCTAGATGGGTTGAAATAATATTATGAACTATATATCTTGGGTAGTTTTTTTTTTCCCCTAAGCTCAACAAATTAGTGAAATTAGTAGAAGTTGTTTTAGCCAAAATATAATTATACTTTGTGTTAATTTATTTTTCATATTTAGTGTAACATTAATCTTTTTTTTTTTGTTAACTAGATCAATAATAAAGTTTAATTTCCCTTCTTTCATTTTCAAACCACCAAATTGAACCAAATTAAATCACTAAAGATTAGTATGATTTAGTTCAATTTTAATTTTTTTTTCAACCCACCACTTCAAATTTGATTCAATTATTGTATTCAAATTGAACCAAATCAACCCACTAACAAACCTACCAAATCCCTGAAAATCAGCAAGACCATTTGTACTTTCTTTTTTCTCCACTACTTGTTAGTGTTTGGTGGAGTGTATATTCTTCAACAATAATCATGGGTTATGGTCCCTCTTTTGATTAACATACAATAATTGCATTATAATTAATTAACAAAAAATCTAAACCCTTTATCATTAAATTTTGCTACAAAAAGGAGCACAAATGAAGAAGAGTAATCATAGATATAGAATGAGAAAAATGAGGCAGCATTTAAAAATCTTTCTTAGTCTTACCCTATCAAGCTTCTTCTTTGCTGCTTCAACTTCAATGACTGATGAAGCCACAACTGTTTACATTATCAATGGGTTACCTAAGAGCTCAGAAACTATGCAGATAAGGTGTAAGTCGAAAAGAACGAGTCCTGACCCGCGTAGTCTTGATGCGGGTGAGGAATACAATTGGACAGTGAAAGAAAAAGGTCTGTACAAATGTTATAGTGTTTGGAGAGAGTTTTTTCAAGTTTGGCATGCTTTTCAGCCTCGTAGAGATAGAAATCATAGACAGGTGTTTTGGGTTGTGAAGGAAGATGGGTTCTATCTTAGTTGGAATAATTCCAGTTGGGTCAGAAAAGCTATATGGGAATCAGAGTGATATTGCATATAGCAAAGACATTGCTAGCTAGGCCAATTAATTTGTTTTGCATGTGTTAATTAGATCATATGAACTACGTGTTTGTTTACATCTTTTCATAGGGAAAATTATGATTTTACCTTTGTATTTTGTTATAAAATGAAACTGTCCCTGTATTTTTTAAAAAAATACACTATTTTGTAATCCTATTTTATCTCTATTACATTGTAACGTCGTTCCGTTCAATTTAATCAATTTCAAACGTTAAATGGGTAAGAAAATACAGGAGCCCCTTAGAATTGCAGCCCCAAAAACCCATGCTCCCATTATCACAATTCTCAAACCTGGCACCTCCAAACAAATCCAATAACATGTTGATGATCATCTGTGGTTTTTCCGATAACAGATCAACGATCAGATCTCAAGAATTTAAATAATTGCTCGGACCCTCTTCGTCAAATGTATGGGCAACAATCCACCAATAAAAATTGCAAGCTTTGATGTATGCATATATTGTAAAAATCAAAGATTTACGCAACACATTCACAAATCAAACCTCGAGATTCTGTTCTAACACTTTGATTTTCTGCTAGCAGAGTTGTTTTCATCTTGATTTATTTAAACATGCAGATATTTTCTTAGTTCAAGAGACATATATAGTAGAAAATTGCAAATTTAAAAGGGAGTTAAAGAGTATCTATGTCCTCTCATAAGCTATTTAACAGAAAAAGTTAAATATTTTACGCAAAACAATAAAAGTGTATAACAATAAAAAAAATAGAAAAAAAGTAATATACTTTAAAAAAATACGGAAATAGAGTAGTTAATTTTAACATAATGTGAAAACACGTTTATAATTTTCGCTTTAAAAAGTAGTCTGAAGTAACAAATTTTAATTAAATTGATGAGATATGAAATTCCAATAATTTATTAAATTCAATATTTTATAAAAACATAAAAAAATTGCTCTTATTGAAAAAATTTTGAACAAATTAGAATGTCAAAGCTGATATGTCGACAAAATAAATAAACATTGTCTATTACACTTATTTTTAGAGGATCTCTTACACAATGTTAACATTTTTTACTTTTTAATCATTGATTGAATATTAAATTATAGATCCAAAAAAGAGTAAATAAAAGAAGATTTAAAAATAATATTAGGAGAGTTTTTTAAAATTCATTGTCTATAAATAAATATTTAACCACATTTTTATTCACACCTATTTCAGATGACACGTCACCACAATCTTAGAATTGGAGATGCTCTTATCTTACCAAATAAAAAAAATCTCAACTTATAGGCCCTGCCTTCGATCTAAATGGTTCCCTGGGCCTAAATGAAAGGAAAGAAGCTTTCTTGCCTAGTAAACCTCAAGCCAGCAGCTCTCTTTGTGAACAATTAAAATCATTGTTCTCAATATTTGGTAATGGTTATTAAATTAGGAAGAAGAAACCAACCCCTGTTATATTTAAATTCAAGTTCAAAACCTACATCACCTTCGTCATCATGATGCTCATGCTTGACTTGTAGGTTGACTATGCACAGAGAGAACAACAGGAACACCAAAAGCCAACTTGAAGCTCGAAAAATCATGTCAAACAAGGGTATGTACTCCTTGCTTCCCATTGGAACCTAAAATTCCATCTTTCAATAATAAAACATCCCATATAAACACATAATTCTATTGTTTTTGCCTGATCAAGTATGAGTAAAGCATAACAAGTTAAAAAGGTTTGTCGGATAATACAGATCAACCCTTCAATGAATACTTCTTGCCTGTGAAAGGCTGGAACTTTGGTTCTTCTTTCTTTTCATTTTGCTCTTTTTTGGTCTCTTTTCCAGCTTCCTGCATATGATCAAAAGATGAGAATTTTCGTTAAAACAGTCGTGGTCAATATATTGACTCAGTGACAGACAGCAATCTTATTCCAAATGATGATAAGCTAAAAAAAAACAGAGAGAGAGAGAGAGTATACCTTCTGAGTTTCCTTGGGAGCACGGCTAACATTTGAACCAAATACTAGTTTTCCTTGCGACTGCCGTGCAGTATTCTGTGAACTAGACCCCACAGAAGGTTGTCCCCTACCATCAGGGACAGCAGGTTGCTTGTCTTTGGACCCTTGTGAAGAAACTGGGGCAGGCTGCTGCTTCAAAGGTTTTCCATCCAAGCGTCTTCCCACTCCAGTAAAAGGACTGAATTTTGGTTCATTTTCAGCAGGATCCTCTTCAACTGCTCAAAGTAAAGATATAGTTAGCATCATAAAATTGAAAAAGAAATGAATGGATGACAACTTCTCCAAACTTGAATAAGCAGGATCTTTAGTATTCCGTGCTGGTTTTATGGGCAGAAGAACCAAAAATTGAACAAGAAGCCATTTGATTCAGAAGAAGAAACATCAACAATTATATTCTATGGGCCATCACTTGATTTCACTTCTAGCACCATTGCAGAAGGTGAGGAGAATTACACAAATGCACAGTGAAACAGAACATAAAGTACCTTAGCAGAAGCATGCATTTTTGGATAATGGAAATTTTCACTAAAAAATAAAATTATGAAAATAAGGATTATTGCATTACAGGAAATTCATAGTGCAAAGTACAAAAAACATGGAATAGCACAAGGAAGCATAGCACAGACAAGAAATCAGGATAAACAAAAAAGACAAGTACAGGGAAACATGCACCTTGAGACGTTGCCTTGCTTTGTGGAATAGATGGAGCTGGTTTTTCAGGTTCCTTGTAATCCAGTGGAGGTGCAAAATCCACCTCACAGTCTGTCTCAATGATACTTATTGCATTGGAAGGTTTTGTTTCAATAATATCAATGTAATACTTTTTGTTGTTATATGCCACCATAATACTATCCCCAGTTGTTAAGCAGGAATAATTCCGTAATGTTGTTTCTAGACTGCATGGAAAAATTGGTCAAGTCATCAATAGGAATCTAAGACATAATAACAGAAGAGGTCAATAACAAAGTTGTTTTCATTATATCAGATGTTATCTAGAACATAATGGAAAGAATCATTGTGTGCGTGGGTATAAAGATGTTCAGTTCTCAGGACAATGAAAAACGCCAAATTGAACTAACAAGGCAAAATCCAATGCATCTTCCCATGCCAGCCAACACACACTTATCCCGACTAAAAAAAAGTCCTATGCTGTTCCTCTAAGTTCAAGTTAACAAAAACAAGTCTGTATCCAGCCTCTTTCACTTCTCTATTGGCCACGTGACATGAGACTCAATACAAGGGGATTATTTTAAAGCTTTAGGCACACAAGTGTCATGTCCAACACGCATCTTGGTATATCTATGAGAAACTTAAAACTTGTGTTTGGCATGATATCCAGTAAAACTTCTCAGGATAATAGGAAAAAGCATTCTGAATTCGCTGTAAAATTCCAAAGAAAATGACAAGAAAACAAAATCTGCAACTACATAAGCCAAATTTTGTCCGAGAGACTGTTCTACAAGATCCAAGAGGACGGTTAATGTCAAAGGAAAAATAACCAAGCTCGAATAATGGCTTTCTGTATGTACATCACATATCCAAAAGTGAAGCATGCATTCGAACACAAACTCTTTTCCTTTCTTTTTCTTTTTGTACAACACTGACACCAGATTTTCATTTAAACAAGAGATCATCCCATGTGAAGAGCCTCAAAGAAATTCATATTAATTTCATTGAGAAAAATTACTGGCAGGTTGGTAAGCTAGTCACGCTGACGTCACATCTAAATTTCTAAAAACTCCTCAGATTGCAAAGCCACAGTAGTATCATCTTACCCATAACAACTGTGCATATATCTCTCATTAATAGCAATTAAGCATAAGGACATAAACTCACATAGCTTTTGGATTGGATATATCCAAAAAGTCCTTCGTGTGAGGCTGTAATTTAACATATGTTCCCTTTGGAAGAGTCACATTTTTCACTCGCACTATATCTCCCTCTTGTAATAGGAGGTTTTCCATCATCTGAAAAAAGTTCAAAACATCAATGCAGGTATTAAGGACTGGTTGGTGTTGTAAATTTGTTGCTCTTCAAGGGACATAAAGTAAAACCATACTAGAATGCCATAAATGCAAAAATATTAATGCCTACCCAGTAGGGCATATAAATCATGCCTTCTTCTGCAATAAACTCCAGAACCCCACAATGAGAGATGCATTCAGCAGCATCATTCCGCAGCTCAAACAGCATTGGATAGTCAATATGTAGAGATGCTGCATGATTTTGTCCAAGAAAAGTATTCGATATCTGAGATCATGATTCCTTACAAATCAAAATAACTTAAAGCACCATTACACAAATGTAATTGTAAAACAAGTAACTAAAACAACTAACCAAGGCGATCGAGGGCAGAAGGAGGCATTATAACTGCAACAACAGAAACAAAAATGACATAAAAATTAAAGGGAAAGAACAATAAACAGAGAACTACAAGTACATGGGTTTGAAGACTTACTTTTATCACCACTTTCAATTTGAGGCTGCAGGAAAGTTGCGAAAATAAATAAAAAAGGGAAAAAAATCAGCATCATGAGAAAGAGAGTATGCTTATTAAACCTTACATGGTCAAAGAATAAAGCCTGTGCAGTCCTAGTTACAGGTTCATGCATAATCAGAATATAAGAATAGAACGCTTCCTCTTCTGTTAATTTTGGAGGGAAGTAGAGGGAGGGGAAGAGAAGAAGAATTTTTTTGTAATTAATATGCAGGCTTCAGCGCAGAACCATAGAAAGAATAACAAATGAGTAAACTTTCAATCCCTATTGTTATGACATAAGAACACCGAAGATTCCTGATTGGATATGAATAATTTAGCCAATGAAGCCTTTCAGTTTATTGAGTGAAGAACAAATGAAAAAAAGATCTAACCTTTTCAATAAATGATGCAGGGTAACATCGGTAGGTCTGCTCAAATGACGTCCCATGATATCCATATCCATCGAAAAACTGCAACGCCACAATCCACAAATTAAAGTAAAGTAATACTACTAGTATGATGATAATGACTAACAGACCACCCAATTATTCTGGTAGAAGCTTTCACTTATAAGTATCTTTGCATGCAAAATGCATATATAATATATATATGTATTGCACATGGAATGCTGCAAAATAAACTTGTTCCTACTTTGACATACACTTACGAAAGCATGTACCAAATGAATTCCATGTGAATTAACCTTAAGTGCAGTGAGTAAGTATACCCTTCGCCAAAAATACAATTAACCCATTTGACCAGACTAAACAGAAATATTTGAACAGAGAAAAAAAAAAATCCAAGCTACTAATCATTCTAAAACCGTCATTATCACTGAAACAATGATTAATATAATAATAAAACAGTTTTTTTTTTTTTTTTGAACTTCATAATAATGTAAAACATACCATATTGTATTGGCGTGCAAATAGTCAAACCAGGCAATCAACCTTCAATCGCACCCTGCATAAAAAAAAAAAGCATTAGTTTCAAATTACTCATTACAACCGGAACAAAAAAAAAAACAGAAACCATTAATTACACCAATAGAGCTCAAACAAAAACAAATGTAATGACTTAATTCTCGTCTAAAACAAAATTTGAAGATTTCCAATCGAAATTAATATAAAAGTTGGTTACTTCATACACTCAAATTGACAGAAACACAATATAATTTAGCTCTTTTAAAAGAAAAGCAAAGGAATTCAAAAACCAAATTGAGAATTAAACGTTCTGCATCGATTACTCGTGGGAAATTTTCCGTTGAACCAAACAGGCAACAATTTAGATTCGAGATCTAAATAAATCAAAAACAGAGTGAATTTTTTTTTTTTTTCTTTTTAAAGAAGTAGAAACTGAAAGGGGAATTTGAAATACCTGAATCGACGAGGAAAGAAAATTGTTTGGGAATTGTAGAGTTCGGAACTGGAGAAGAAATAGTGATTTGGGATTAGTAAGTAACGAGGGAATATCAAAAAGGCTAGATGCGCTCCGATGCGTATTGTTCACGCCACGTCGTTGTCTGCCACGTTTTCTACAGTTTTCTTGGGCTTTGCCTGGAAATTAAACCGGCCCACTTAAGCCTTTCAGTCCAGACCTTTTAGTTATGGATAAATTAGTGAAAATGGGCCTCGAGCAACTTCCACAAAAATAATGTACTTATAAGAAATTTTTTTTTTTTGAAAAGTGTACTTATAAGAATTATTAACAAGAAATTATTTATAAATTTAATATTTATCGTCCCATGGAAAGAGAACGCAGGACCAAAACCAACTACTCAATCGGTGATTTGCAATTTAAAAATAACATAAGTCTTAATAACAAGTAGTCAGCATCATGCAATGAAAGCAATAAAAAATAATTTTTATTTTTCATTAAAACCACCACATAAAAAATAGTAATTTCAATAAAAAAAATTAAATTATTCATTTGAAATATAAAATGTGACCACCTTTCAGCTAAAAATATATAAAAAAATAGTAATTTACCAATAAAACGATATATATTTACTCAAAGTGTTTTTTACCAAAATACATCCATCATTCAGTGTTTTGATAAGTAAATATTTCAAGTTAACCAATAAATACATAAAATCTCTTACACAGATATAAATTGTTGTAAAAATATTTAAAATTAAGCAATAAATACATAATCTCCCTTACACAGTTACAATTTATTAGGAATAATAATAATAAAGTACTTCGAATTAAAATCATATTATGTCAAAAACATTTAGTAATTAACATGTGAAAAATTAATCATATTAATATTTATCCATCCCACATCTTGTACCAAACCTTGAAGACTTTCTATTATGCTATGGGCTTTGGCCGAATGCATCTTCTCTGATGTTATTTTTTTTTGTACTCAACGTTTATATCGACAACCATTCAAGGAGCTTAACTAAAAATATTTATGCACCGAATGAGGTATGATTTGGTGAAAAAATATTTTGAGTAAATAAATATTTTTTTAATTGAAACCGTTAATTAATATGGTAAATTCTTAACAAATCACTATTAGTTGATTAGTATTTCTGTTCTATATTTATACTAAAACCGTTGAATGGAAAAACCTATTTGATAATGTTCAATATATTATTTCACCTTCAACTTTAAGTTTTATTATAATTTCACCTGATTGACTTTTCTGCCGATTTCATTCTGAACTTTAACTTTTTGTTGCAATTTCACTTTAATTTGACATTTATATAAATATTATTCTGAATTTTAACCTTTTGTTACAATGGCATTTTAAATTATATTTAGAATTTAAATTGTAAGTAAAAAAAATTTCACTCTTAACCTTGGACTTAGATTAACTTAATATGTTTATGTAAATGAGGAGCTTTGGATTAATAGTAAAAGACAATTATTATTTTAATATTTTTAAATTATTTCTTTTATTGATAATAAGTAATATTTAAAAACTAATTATTTAATACACAATTTTTTAAAAAAATTAGAATATGCTTTCCAAAAGTGAATTCATGAAACTCATACTTGACACCTGCCAAGATAAAAAGATGAAGAGCATAATGCGTGCCGTTTATACTCCTAGCCGGGATTGTCAAATAGCACAAAAGAAATATCAGGAAATTACCAGCTTCCAAGGAAAATGTTAAAATGTCAATCTTGATGTAGTAAATAGTTCTAATCCTGTTGGTGAGCTTCGTGAACTTCAAAAGCATCGGTTGATGCCTTATTCTCCATTAAACAAAAAGCAATAACTCTGTTGAGAACTGTATCATACTCCTTGAATGTGAACAATTTAGTGAAAGTGAACATAAAACAACAACACCACTTATTTAAAATTCTTCCAATCTTTCATTTGCGATAAAAGAAATAAAGGAAAGAAAATGTTATTCTTCCGATCTTTCATTTGTGATAAAAGTAAAGAAAATGTTATACTAAATTCTAGATGAGAAGGAATTCTTATTCTACATAAAATTTTCAACTCTTGCGAACAAAGGACATTCTGTTTCTAACATTGAGATTTCACCTAAAACACCAAAATATATATTTATAAATATCAAGCCAAGTTTCATCTCAATATACTAAGAACACAAAACCCCACACCCATAATAACAAACAGAATGAAAGCACTGTCAAAAATGATAAAGATAGTAGTTTGATCCCCACACCAAGTGCATTCCCATAGAGGTGGCAACTGAGAATGTTGTGCCATTCGCAACCCAGTGCACAGCCCTTTTCTTTTTCGTCTTTCTAGAACTAATTTTCCCAGCCACTGTCAATGACTAATTATTGATAAATAGTTTTTTTTTTTAATCGAAATAACCCTCTAAACTAGTGGTAACTTTTCCTTTTTTACCTAAAATACCCTTTCCAACTGCGAAAACCATGGCTTGACGTTGGTTCCGAGTAGGACTCTAAATAAGTCAGTCTAGTTGCTCATCAAATGCTTAACAGCTTGGAAAAAATGTGTTTGATAAACTTAACAAGCTTAACTCAACCCTCAGCGAGCTCCTCTCAAATTCGGATTCGAGTCTGTAAAAAGCAACGTTTCTTTTAACTGTAAAATAACTGTAAATGAATGTAGCTGGAACTCTGTTATCCAAGTTGAAACTAGAGTAGGACTTTAAGAAACAAGTTCGAGCTCAAGATAGCTTACAAGAATTAGGGCATTCACATTCTCCCACACTGCTTCATTATGGTGCCAGTTGTCCTCAAGAGAGCTTCAGCCATACAAAATAAATTCAAAAGTTAGAAATGGTTCACCGTTGCTGCTCCATGAATCTAAAAATAGCTGCTTGCTTTATATGTAGCTGATAAAATATAGAGAAAGCTTAAGCTCTGGCCAAATGATCATTTTACCATGCCTAATAGCTTAACAATGGGTAAAAGTCAAAATCGAGCTTCACACAGATAAGAATTACAAGGCATACCATAATGCTCTTTATTCTCCAAACAGAGTGCAAGTGAAATTGATGGAACCTCTGACTTGTCCTTTATTGAATAGATAAAGCTTATGCTTTAAGCATAAATCCAGAAATGAAAGTTACAAAAATTGCCACTTGGGAACGGCTTCCTTAAGATGGAGGGCCATAGACAGAGATAATCAGCTGCATGTGAATAACATGAAATATTTAAAGAGACATTATCAGAAACTTGAAATACTTTTATACCGACAGTTGGTGAAAGAAACATATCAGCTGTCAATGATTTCCCTGAAAAAGGGCTATTGACTCTACAGGTTAAATTTCCCAATCAGTTCACATGTACTCACTGCTCATGCATTTTAAGGCATTTCATAGATGATTTTGTTCCAGAAAATAAAAGAATAAGAATCCACACTAAAATATTTCGTAAACCTGAAAATCAAGAAATCATTTCAAAAGATCCGTTTTGCTTTTATAGCGATGAATTTTCTTGCATTATCTTGTTTTGGAAAAAGTAATTGGGTCTGACTGAGGATAGAACTCACCACTTAGAAACTATTATAAGCCAAACCTGATTGTAACAATTCGCATACATGAGACAGCACATGTAACATAAAGTCTATTCTGTCAAAAATAAGCAGAGTGGAAGCATAAAATGGTGATCTATTCCTTTCTAGAAATCAATAGAAGTTGTGGGCATGGATATAGTAGACAGCATACATAACCTTCAATAGTTTAGACTTTTAAACCAAAAGCTAATAATGCCATATTAAAAATTACAGTATTTGTACCATCCTCAGTATAAATTAATTTAGTAAATTGAGAAATAAATTATTGGATATCTCAGGTCTCCAGAGCTTGTCATGCTTAGTGTAGAGTAAAGAAATGAGAAACTCTTCTATTAAGAACTAAATTTTATTGAGCATCTATGGACTCTCGTCCCTTTACAATAATAGGAAAATAGCTATACTAATTTGTTTAAACTTTTTTATCATATTATTGAGCAAGTCAAAAAAGGATTTTGTAATCATTTTATCCTTTGCCCAAAACAGTTAGAAGGCTTTCGTACTAGGCCAATTCCCTGTTTAAACCAAGAAACTCATTAATGCAATAGCAAGAGATGCTTCTTGGCAAGACTATTAAAACTGGGAACTAGAACAGAAAAACTAGACGGTTCTTTTATGCCCATGTACATCAAACTAGCCGTTCTTGATTTCTTCACAAGAATTTTCATAATACCAGCAAACGATTCACTGCCAACACAAGAAGCACAAGTAAAGCATGAACATCTTGCCTATATAAAAAGTTTTGTTGCTCTTTCTTTTTCCTTTTTTTTTTTTTTTTTTGTTGACTCATACCAGCCAAGTTCAGGCACCTCAGGGTAAAACAGCTTAGGATGTCATAATGTACTACTCTTTTCAAGACCCAGCATCTGAAGATCAGAAAACCAAGTCAAAGCGAAGCAGAAATAAGCAAATACTAATACAAAGACTACTGAAATAAACCCGAAAGAAGTTTTAATATGCATGTTAAAGGTTTATGCAGTACACTATCATACCTGTGAATGAGACCTACGAGTGTCTTTAATCAGGATGAAGTATTAATTAAAGTGGATCTTTTATTTTCATTCCACAAAATATTTTGTAACTTGTGAAGCAAAGACCAGTGTATCAATACCAATTTGCAACCTTCACGCCTCCTATTTTCATTTCTCCCAGTCAATTTGTTTTATAGAGAATCAGTTTCATTCAACTCTTCTAATGAAGATACATTTTGACCTTATAATTCATTTCTTTTACAAATTGTAATTCCACTAACATTCTAAAGGCATAATTTGCGTCTCACAACCAACCACTAGCCTCTTCAAATTTTGTATCCCACAAAATAGCATCGCACCACATCCAATTCTTGACCACAAGATGTCATGAGGCTAGCTAGGAGCCACAAAGTTGTGGTCAACAAAACCCACTGCAAGAGAGACGCCAATCGAAGAAATGCACAAAAAGGCAACCATACTCTACGAAATAAAACCCTGCTTGTTGCAAAATAACCTCATCTCTTCTTGATAGAATCGGTCAACAATTACCAACTGATTCGAGCAATTGATAGGTCAATTTATGACACCAATGTCTAAGTTACATACCAAACACTGTTATAACCGGGGCCGAAAAATAAAAACAATTAGACCCCACATAACATGATTTCAGAATCCATTTGTTAAGCCCTTTTCACAAAAGACAGATCTCCATATAATAATTATTATTTAAAAATATATATATATATATACATATAACATAATCTGACCTCCAAAGGAAGGCCCTACACAAGATCAGAAATCTGGAAAAGAAAGCAACTAATTCAAAAAAGCCACCAATAAAAAATGAGAATGCCATTCCATGTAGCCGTGCAGTGACTGAGCATTGTATTGTAACATGCATATATTAAACTGAAAGGAATATGCGCAGAGACGAAAGGCAATATTGAACCAAAAACTTTTAAAAATCTACCGAAGGGGCAATAAAGAGAGGGACGAAGATCCAGAATTTACAAAAGGATGGACTATTCGGTTCCCAATCCCCTCTTTCATCACAAAATGCAAAAGATTGTACTGCATCTTCCATCTTTTGCCCATAGATAAAAGGATAAATATGGAAATTAAGAATAGACAGAAAAATTAAATAAAAGAGTTAAAACAACACGACGACCTCTAGCAAACACGCAAACCAACAATATGTTTAACAAAGTTGGTGGGGGATGCTAATCTCAAGCACAGCAATAGGACCACTGGTCTTCATCCCCAGCAGCAGAATCAGCAGCATCCTCATTGCAGTAGTAGAAAGCACCATTATTCAAAGCAGTCAATGAACAAGAAGCCACCAGATAAGGCATGTTACGGAAAGAGCGAGCTAGACTGCTAGCCAAAGTAGCATTGCCCATGTGATGATCACCATCGCTATCATCACTGTCTTCATCATGGTGGCAATATTCTTCAGCACGGTGCTTGAGAGTCTCGAACATGAGCTCGGGCTCATGCTGCATAACTCGGAGGACATCACCACAAGATGGTCCGGGCACAGCGCGAGTCACTGCAAAGGTATGGGGTCCATCGCTCTGGGAAACCCGCACAACGCTCGGGCCACCAAACAAGTTGTGAACTCCACCGAGGGCCTCCTCATAAGCCCCGCCCAAGAACATCCCCAAGTAGTACCGTCCACCACCTTCAATTTCATGCAACGGCAAGCTAGACTCACCGCCAATGAACTTATCAATCTTTCCATCACTGTCACATGTTAAATCAGACAAAATCCCTCTCACGGCCGGCCTCTGATCTAGTCGATGGATAGGGACTATAGGAAACAACTGCCCAATACCCCAGAAATCAGGGATTGAAGTAAAAACCGATAGATTCACATGGTATGTGCGAATAGGATCCGATAATCCAACAGCTTTACCAACCAATTCACATAAACTATCAAGAGCAGCTAATTGTTCCATACCGATACTACCTTCTTTGAACTGATCAACACATCTTTGTTTCAATTGGTCAGCATAAAGCAAGCAGGTATCGTACTCACCTCTCATAGCTGCAGATGTTAAGTTTCTGTAATCAGAAATTGCATCCTCCGTAAGTCCATCCACAAAATACTGAAACCCTGCAGAAGTCATTGATGCGGCTGCACTTGACATGCTTGCGGAGACAGCTTCAAAAATTAAAATGGAGTGATGAGAAACGATAGCCCGACCACTCTCGCTGCAAAGCACCGGGTGTTTAATGTTCTTCCTATCGCAAACAAACTTAACAGCTTGCACAACAGCATGAGCATATTCTTCGAGTCCATAAGCAACAGATATATCTGAATCACCAGATTTGGATCCATCATAATCAATTCCCAACCCGCCTCCAATATCAAGCACCTGCATTTGGGCACCGAGGCGGACTAATTCGCAGTAGATCTGTGCAGCCTCACCTACACCATCAGCAAGCAAGGCAGTGGAAGGAATCTGAGACCCTATATGGAAATGCAGCAACTGGAGGCAATCAAGCATTCCTGCTCCCTCAAGCTTCTTCACAACCCGTAAAATCTGGGTTGTGGTTAACCCAAATTTACCTTTCTCGCCTGAAGTAGATCCGAAATGACCTGAATGTTTGGTTCTCAGCTTAGCTCGAACACCAATCACGGGCCTAATAGATAATTTCTTGCTCATTTCAAGAACCAAATCGAGCTCTTCTTCTTGTTCAAGCACAATCACTGTATTCAAGGCGAGTTTTCTGGCAAGCAACGCCAGAGAAATGTACTCTGCATCCTTGAAACCGTTACAAACAAGAAAGGAATCTGGATTTCCCTTGCACAAACAGCTCATAGCCAAAAGGAGTTCCGGTTTAGACCCGGCCTCCAACCCGAACCGAAATGGAGATCCAAATCTCACGATATCTTCAACAACAAAACGATCCTGGTTACATTTCACAGGATAAACACCTTGGTAATGAGCCTCAAAGCCCTGAGACTGGATTGCATAATTGAAAGCTGACTGCAGGGAGTCAATCCTGTTTTTGAGGATATCAGGCAAGCGAACAATAAGAGGCAGCTGCAATCCAAGCCCGCCCACGGACTTCGGATCCGAAACTTTCTTCACGATTTTCATGAGATCAATTTCCTGGTGAGCCAGCGTATCAATCCCATAAGGATGGACGGCGATATTGCCGGAGGAGTTGACAGAAAAGTAAGGAGCACCCCATCCGTCGATCTTATAGAGAGCGGCAGAGAGGGAAGGTGACCAATGAGAGAAAGGAGAGTTTTCAATGGCGGATGCGGTGGTGGTGGTAGGTGCCGGAGGTACGCCGGAAAATAGGATCGACGACTGAAGGGAGCTATCCCCGGCATGAATAGCGTAGCCGGGAGGCGCAAGGGCAGCATCTACGCAACAAGCCAGGGCCGGCATCCTCTTCCGCGACGATCTGTTTTGGGTTAAAAAAGAGTTAGGATTATTATTATGATTTTCTTCTCAGTTTGTGCAAGTGGGGGCTTTAAAACCCGCCGAGGCCGAGGCCCCGGCTACCCCCTCAAAAGAAGCAGAAGAAGATCTATCGGAACCGGACCAACCCCCTCTTTTTACCCTACTTCTCTCTCTAATCCCCACAACTACCGCTCAGAAGAATGTTAACCAAAATAAACAAATCCTAAATGAAAAGCTTCAAAGCAGAAATCAAACAAAACTTATGCACCGAAATAACCCCACACCATGCAGATCTAACAACTAAAAGACCGGTAAAAATAGAAAGAAAGAGAAATGAAGATCTCCAGTAAAGGAAAAGAAAATGAGGGGCAGCAATGGAAATGATAAGCACAGAAAGAGCTAGGGTTTGGTATTATCTACAGAGAAGACGTTAACGAAGGTAGAACTGGGCGAGAATTGCATGAACGGTGAAGCTTCTTTATATCGGAAGATGAAGGGATGCTAGTTGGGCTTGTGGACCGGGTCTGGGCCATTATACAAATATCTTTTTCATTTTCTCGTTTTTTATATAATTTTTTTATATTAAAATTATTTTTTCTCCTTTATTTTGGGTTTTAGGGAATTTTACATTTTTGGGGCGTGAGATTCCCTTGATAAGGATGAATCAGCGTCGGATTGCCGCGTGGCCTAAAGGAGGGATGTGGGACCCTTATTTTCGGTTGGAGTAATTCTCTCGTGGCGATAAATGGGAAAGGGGGGTGTTAGGTTAGGTCTGAGGTTAAGATAAAATATCGTAGCGAGAAAAATGTTATCGTGTCGTGTGATATTTGAAGAGTAAAGGAGGAGGAAGCTTCTTGACGGTAATGTGATATTGCCACGTAAAAGAAATGGTTAGTTGCAGCTTCCTTATTTGCCATTGAGATTTTCCGGTGCACAGGTGGGGCGTTTAATTGGCATTTTCTTGAATGTGAAGGAAATGATTATCCACGTGCATGTCACATGCTTTCTGGCCTCTCTCGTGTACCGCATACGAGTCAGCCAGGAATTCAGGATCAGTGAACTTTTCCTGCCTTTTCCTGCCCTTCCCTTGAAAAATGAACATTGAAAATCATCCTACATAAATATATATTTATTTAATATGTATTTATATTTTTCTGTTTTTTCAAATAAAGCACATAGATATTCTTTTGATATTTTCCTATTTTAAAATTTGCAACTTTTTTTTAACTCAATCTTATTAGTCAATACACTAAGGCTCATTAAGGGCAAATCTGTATAGGGTAGAAAGTAATTTACCAATAGATAATTGCCAAAGGAATAGAATTCTTTACTTACTTTTAATTCTTTTTTATTTATGATATCATTTGCTTTAAATTTGCAATTTAAAAATACTCTATATATAATATAAACAATATAAAAAATAAAAAGAGAATATTATAAAAATAGTATTAGGAAGACAAAATAAAAATTAAACATATATATATATATATATATATATTATGAAAAAATAATATATTTTAAAACTGAATTTAAAATTTATTTGATTTAGTTGTAAATTATATTTTTTTATAATTGACTTTAAAGTTTTGTTTTAGTATAGCACAGGCAAGTTTTTTATGTTAGTGTATAATTTGAATTTAGAGTCCATCTTATGATTGATGATTAATGATTGAAATATTAGAGATTAATAATTTGAGAAAAATATTATTATTTGTTATTATTGATAAGCAGAATAAAATTGGTTGTCACGTTCGTTAATATATAAACATGTGTGTATACATAAATTATTATTTTTTAAATATAGAGAATCGAATGTTAGATTATATAAGTATTTATCACTAGATCATATGTATATATTATTTTTTATATATTTTAAAAATCATTTAAATATATTATGATATTATTTAATTTAAATTCTAAATCAAAGAATAAAATTGATATTAGAAAAAGATTAATGATGCTGTAAATTTTGTAAATCCCATAATTTTGTTGCTGAAATTGTTAAATATAAAAAATATATATATACTGAAAAAAAAGAAATAAAATAATTAATGGGGGAGAGTCAGAAGTAGAAAAGTTTGAAAAGAAGAAGGATTCGATTATAAAGGGCAAAATGATTTGTGTTTCTCTTTCTGGAGGTAAAGAATAGACTGATGAAAGTGAAAGAGAAATTGAAAATATCCCGAAATAAAACTTGAAAGAGAATCGAGATTTGACAACGGTAAACGAAAGCGGTGGGGTGGTGAGGTTAGCCAGTAGCTAAACCCTTTTTTAACCTTATCTGGGATGGGATGGGATGGAGAGAGAGATTCTGCGACTGCAAGTTTGACGCTCAATGTTATTCTTATTTTTTCAAAATGTTATTGCTTGACGCGCAACCCACACGCAATCTTTTGAGTTTCAGATAACAAAACGGTAGTTTTCAATTTTATTGTCCAATTTTAAATATTTCCTTTTCACTTATTCTTTGCTAAGGAAAGGACTATTCTTTCAAAAGAAAAGGAAAAGTACGATTTTGTCCAAGGAACAAAACAAATTGAGGTACCCACCAATGAATTTATAATTTCCTTTTTGTATTTTACTGTAGAAATATTTGATTTACGAAATTTTTATTACTTGTTTTCCTCTGTGCATGAACTTAAATGCTAAATAGGAAATTCCAGTAATGACTGTTTGATTTATTTAATATATTGTCATTATTCCTAACAACTAAATAATAATATTTTAATTGTTCATTCTAACCCTTTATATAATTATTTATTTTATTTTTCCATTTGAATATATATTACATTATTACATAATTATTTATAATCATTTTGTTGACTGCCGCCTAAAAACACCTTACCTAAACGGCACTCTTAAAACCTTCTATAAATAGGGAAGTTACCATTGTAATTAACATATGAATTAATATAAACAAACTCGTTACTTCATGCATTTGTGTCTTTTTTTTCTTTTTCAGTCTTTTAGTATCTTCATTTTTTCCTTCTGAACTCTTTTTATTTTTGTTCCCTTCATTTAGACTAAATAAACTCGATTCAAAATGCTTTTGAAAAAGTTATTATGACCCATCTTCTAAGTGGTGGAGTTTGTGGAAGGGAGAAACATTTTGGTTATATAATCATCATCAACCTCAAATTTAGGATGTAAAAAATGCAAACAAAATAGATAGAGTAACATGTACAAAATAAGATCAGCCGACGTAAAAGAGCTCACCCTTCAATTTAGGTTTTGGTTCAGTTGCTTTAGGCCGATTGATCAAACTTTTCTTTGACACATGATCTAAGTTAGGCCAGCCACCATTGAACCCAACTAACATATTTGAGCTGCCGTCAACAATTACATTTAAAAAAAAGTAATTTACAATTTCACGCTTAATAAATTTATAAACATGTCTAGCATTCTCGTAATTCCTATTTATATAAATAAGTTGCGCGTGTACTTAACATAAGTACAAAAGTTGGTCATGGGTTCATTCACATCTCCAACTATAAGTATTTTGTAATTGTTATTATGCACCTTATGGGTTCAACTACCCTTATTAGGCTTCATTTACTTTTAATTTGTATATGAAAATCGTAATTGTATTGGTCTATTTAAATTGCAGTACTGCTTAGTGGAAATTGTAAAATCTTCCTTGTTAGGGGTGGCAAAATTCAATTTTGCAATTAGAATTATCGATTCAGAATCAGTTAGAACCGGAATCGTAATTTAGAGATTATAGTTCGGATCTAATTTTAAATTTTTTAGAATAAGAAGCTGACAATTTCAAGAATCGGATGCAAATGAAGGTTTAAAAACCGGTTAGAATAGGCTAAGATCGAAAATGTCAATCTTCAGTTCCATAGTATTTAGAACTAAAAACGCCAATTTTGAATTCGAAATCGTGCCCACCCCTGATAAAAAAAAGTATTATGAAGTGACTAGGAAACAAGTCATCGGCAATATTTAATTATTTATTTTCAAAAAGAGATTGGTTAACTTGCCATTGGTGTCGTATAAAAAATTATTTAACAATCATAACTGCAATAAATAATAAAATATACTAATTAAGAATGTAAATGTTCTTTCTGGACTCAAGTAAACTTGAAGAAGACTGCTAGATAGATGTTACCTTACCGGGATTGGTTGATTCAGAAATCAACTGCACTAGAAGAAGCCTTAAAAAGTGCTTTTTATACGACGCCACAGCTTGCGTATTATCCTTGACCTGGAATTACTAAATTGTCCTCTATCCGTGAAGTTCACTCCGTTTGCTTGAGATTCTCAAGGATTTTGGGGCTCTGCACGTCCTCACCTTGCTTCTGCCTTGTTCATAACTCATAAATATGTTAACCAACTGCTGGATTTAATGACCATAATGCCATTCTATCATAATACGGTTCACTTTGCTCCCATTTTGTATAATCTATTTAGTAAAATTAATCGTTTTAATAGCTTTTAATCGTTTTACTAGTGTTTACTTATTAGTTATTTGAGTAATTTTTTATAAAATATTATATTAATATTTAAAAATTACTTCAAAGGTTATGTTACTAAATAATATAAAAATAACATTTAACACTTTAATCAGCCAAGACGTTCAAAGCAACTTAAAAAACTGATGTACATAGCCTTAGTGGGTGGAAATACAACGTACCAAAATTGATCAATACATATATTCAGCGAGTACACTTATTGAAAATTTATGTGATGCTATGAATTTTTTTTATATATTAAACACTTCAATTTATAAAATCGAATCTATTAAATTTTTTATTTGAGATATTAAATACCTCAATTTATAAAATTAAATCGTTTAAATATTTATTAAATAGTCAAGAATGTAAATAACTATTATCCAAAAAGTTGTATTAATAACATATCAAATCAATACTTTTACACATAAAAGCTTAAAATTTTAAAAATATTTATTTTTAAAGTTAAGAGGCGTTAGTTGTTATCAAAAAATAAAATTTAGGGCACCACATAATTAATTTTAAAATTCAAAATATCAAGAGATTTTTTTTTTTCAAAATTTAGGAATTAAAGTATATATTCCGCGCCAAAATTGTGAACTCATTTTACTCATCATTCCACGACTTAGTACTAATATAATTTACTATTTTTAGATTTTAATTTATAATATAAAAATCATCCAGTATATATAAAAAATAAACTCTCTTGACTCAAAATTACATTATAGTCCAAAATGTTTTTAAAAATTTTAAATTTTATAATTATAATTTTTTATCTTTTCATATATACACTTGAAGATTGTACATTAATAATCCATTGAAACTTTCAAAATAAGATGAATAGTTAATATATATTAAGATTTCAAAATTAATTGTTTTAAGATTTTTCTCCATTTCTTTTATAAATTAAATCAATATTAATTGTTTACACGAATTATTATATAAAAATATCATGAAAAAGTAAAAAATATTTTTAAAAATATAAATCAAACACTTCTTCTAAAACAAAAGAGTAGTATAATTTTGAGATAAAGGGAGTATAGATAAAAAAATATATAATATAAAGTGAAAATTGGTGGATATAAAGTTGAAGAACACAGGCATGATTCCAGTTCGATTTCAAACCAGAAGCGAATTAAAATCGACACTAAACTATTATAAATATTTCTTAGTTTCAAATTGTAATTAGAACCGTGTATTTAAAGTTTGATTCTGATTATTCATTTTCTAGAATCTGAATCGACAATTTTAATTTAAAACTTACAATTTCGATTCAAACCTTAAAAAATATTTTTTCAAAAGAATTTTCAATTTATTCTTTTGTTTTATTGTAATTTTTTTAAATAATTTTTAAGAGTTTTTATTAAATTAGTTTAATTTTAAAATTAAAATTATAATTTTAAAATCACCTTAAAAACCGCACCTAAAAAGCAGTTGGATCTCAATTCCGTACCTTTATAATGGGAACTTTTTGAAAATAAAATGTTGGATCCTACAACTATGGTCATGCCTCCCACAACAACAACGAGTGGATCACGTGGAAAGACTAAACGTGTAGAAGGCACATGCGTATATAGTTCCTCTTTTACCCGCAACCCCTTGTTATTGACTCGTTGACTTGGAATTGAAGTGGCCAACGCCAATCCATGTTTTTCCCTCCCAAAACTTCTCTTTGTTTTGGCATCTCACATGTTTGGTGCTGATGTTCATTTTTCACGCACGACACTATCCAATGCTGGGCCTGCCTATTAGAGGTGCCAAGTAATGTAACGGTAATCCAGAACAGCGAGGTTTTTTTATTTTTTAATAGAATTTAATCTCATTGCTTTTCTGATTTATTTGAAAAAGAGTGAATAGATATCGAGTTTGAATATTGACGTGACTAATAAGATAATTTAATTTATTTTAGAGAAATATAAATCATAATTAGTATACATTAGATATTTATTTAATTACTCATATACCATGTTATATATACTCCTTTTATTCCATAAAATAGATTCAGTTTTTTTTTATTTGCTTCAAATCATAGCTTTATTTCTTTTTTTGGAGGGGAATAATATTTATAATTTTCTATTAGGCCCTTATAAATATGTACTTTTACAGACAAATTTAACTATTATTACAAATCAAATTTTGAAATAGACTACTAATAAAAATATTGACTTTTCACATTTTTAGTTTAGGAAAAATTATAATTACTATATTAATGATATATTTTTTATTTATATTAAATTTAAATTAGACCTATTTTAATGCAACTATATAATATTTATAATATTGATTATGATGTCATATTATTTTTTTATGTGGTTGTTTTTCTCTTGAATGGAATCTTCTTACCCTATTAATATTCAAGATTGTGTCATAGACAGAGGCATATTTGAAGTTTGAAGTTTGAATTGTATGTGGGTATTTGACATTATCTCTTTCAATTCAACTTTGAAACGCATTTTTCCTTGCTGTTTGGCATGCTATTTAAAGGATCAACTAATTAATGATGTCTTACTTACTCAAAGACAAAATTATGTAAGATCTCTCCTTCCCTTAATATCTCAAAGATACCATTGCCAATTATTAACAGGGGCCCGACCGAATTAAATCGAGCTAATTTTGGTTTTAGATTCTCTTTTCACGTGATTTTTAGTATTTTGACTAATTTAAAATACTATTTCTATTTGGCAGTATAGTGTTTAAATTTTGAGAGAGCAGATTATAAAATATTATTTTCTTTAACGTTAAACAACTGACAACTATCAAAATAAGTAATAGCTATTAAAATAGTTTATTTTTTCGAAAAGACCCTCGGTCTAACCAAATGTCTTTTTATGGTGTCCCAATCCAAAACCCAATACAATAAAAATCAAACAAAATTGAATTGGACCATTCAATTTTTTGCTCTTTTTCTTTGGAGCACCAGTGATTTCAACTTGAAAACTTCAACTTAGGACCTGTATTCAAATCAAAGAAGGTGAGTGATTGAGACTGGAAATTTTTTGCAATATGACAAGAGAAAAAAAGAAAGAACTCCATTAAACAATCTAAGCTGAAACTTTTTTTTTTTCCGCAAAGTTGGTGACCTAAAATCCGTCGTGGATATTGAAAATTATTTTTTGTGAGTTAAAATAAATTTTAAAAAGAAAACACGAGTCAAATGATTAATAAATCTTCCTCTTTTTTTTTATTTTCTCTTTTGCCATTTGAGTAAATTCAAAATTGTCCGGTGTTATTTTAATCTTTTCGCCGTCTGCCTATTACATTGAGACAAACATAGGGAGCATCTTGGTATTTTGACGAAAGTTCGCGGGACAAAATGAGCAAAAGAAATTGTAGTTTCCAGAGCGTAGCAAGCGGCGCTTTCTGAGGTGGCAGCCCCTCATAGGGCAACAAGAATCTAGTGGTAGCAAATTCAATCTCGGTTGCCGTTGGGAATCGGGACCATAGTACTGTACCAATGATACCAAAGCAAAGCTGATTCCTGACTCAATGACTCGGTATGGACCCCATCTTACAGTCAGAATTGTTTTCTTTATCCCAATTATATGTATTTTTTTCATCGCAGAAATTATTTATTTATAATTATTGAGTTTTTTCTTTGTCAATCAGTTCAGCAAAAGCTTGGCCACCATTCCGTTCATGATCCAAATCGAACTAGATTTTTCATCACAGGAAAAAAATTGACCAACTGGATCAGAATTATTATTTCATGAGTCAATTTCATGAAAATTTCAGCTATTTAAATAAAAAAAGACATTAAAATAAAATTCCAGATAGAAATCAGAATTGGCCAAATTATATAAAATTTGAATTTTTAATTTTTAATTAATTTCACTTTGCTTAGTTTTTTTTTATAAGAAATCAAAACTTGAAATTTAAACAACATTCAAGAGTTTTTATATTTTTATAAAAAAATTCTATTAATAACTCGCTTACATGAAGAAAATAATTTAACATTAAAATTTGTATTATTAAAATTTAGTGATGAGAGCTTCGACTATTACAAACAAATTTTAAAATATTTTACTAATGTTATAAGTACTATTATATTTATATAATAGATGTCTATAAATTTATTAAAATAATATTTATTTATTTAAAAATTATATATTTTAAGATAAAGGGGAGATATTACTTTAAAGCAAGTCGTCTAGGTTCTTTTAAGAAATTTATTGTATTGTATTGTGTAAGGAAATTTTTATTATTTGGCAATGATCGGTTGGGTTATCTTAGATCAATATTAATGCAAAAAAAAAATTCTTATATGGATATTTATTAAAAAAATTAAAAATTTCTTCAAATTTAATTATTTTTAATAGTCAGATTCTCAAAGCAGTATTTATGAGAACAATCTCTCTATTTTTATATAGAAATATTGATATTATATAGTATAAATTATTCGAATCAAGATCGTCAAATTTATTGATCGTTATGGATCTCGATATTAGGAGAAGAAAATAAACAACTGAAAATACTAATTACTAAAAATAATAATATTATTAAATTTTTATCCTCTCATAAAATTATGTGAACTAGAAGTTCGAAAGATAATTATTTTGTAAATTATTTTAAATTAATTATTAAACTCATACTAGAATCAAAGTTCTTGAAGAAAAAATTGCATATATTAATAAATCTATTGTACATTTGAAGTTTGGTAAATTGATCAGTTCCAATGACAAAAGTCGTTGAAAATGAAAAGGAGTAAATATGTTATATTCTCTAGAGGAAATCCTATACATAACTAATAACTAATTTCTAAAAGAAACTCAAATACCTAAAACCAATGATTTTAATAAAATAGTGAGATCTCAACAAGTTATGTCATGTAAAAAAAAAGATGGATTCAATATAGAATAAATATCAACTATATTTTTTCATATGTTATAATATTTAATATTGTGAAGAATTATGAGGATCTTGAATATAAGTCTAATTGGGATATATAGACATAAAATGATTGTCTATTTTATTTGGTTCATTTGATATAAATATTTATATGAAAATCGTTAAAGAATTTATGTTGCTTGAAATACAAAATTTAAATTTTCGAGAAATTATATAGAGTTTTATATGTATTATTTGAAAATGACAGCCCTTGAAGGATAAAACATACAATTGAAACCCTTGAAAATATATTTAAGGAAATTATAAAGATTTATATACGGATTAAGGAAATTTAATATTATAATCGCTTTAAATATATGACTAAGCAGATATCATGTGATCTATGATGAAAAATAAATATATGACATGATTCATGGTGTTTATATTATTCTTTGATGAAATATATGAAAGTCCTTGAATGATTTAAAATGCCAGAAGCATATAAAAGATATTTGCATGAAATAAAGCAATATGGACATATGTGGTATAATCGCCTCAATACATATATGATAAATGAAGGTTATATAAATGACCTAATTTGTCTATATGTTTTTATCAGAAGATTAACACCTGAATTTGTTATTATTATTGTATATATTGATGATACAAATCTCATTAGAATTCCAATAGAGCTCTAAAATTCAGTGGAGTATTTATATAAGAAATTTAAAATAAAAAAATTTGAATATACAAAATTTTGTCTCACCCTGAAAAGCGAATATTTTATAAATAAAATTTATATTCACTAATCAGTACATATGATTCAAGAGATTGAAATGATTTTATATTGATAGAATTCATCCATGAAACTGATAGTTGTGAGGTTATTTAATTAGATAAAGAACTAATTTCGACCTCTAAAAATTATAAAGAACTCTTTAGTCCTGAAGTACTATATCTTTTTGCAATAATGAAAATAATATGTCCTAAAATATCATAGTACGATACTGAGTATATATTTTAAGGATCATTATACCCATAATGATTAATATATGATTTACATTTTTTATTTATGAACGACGTCACAATTTATGAACTAAACAAATAATAAGTCTAATTGAATTAATATTTTGATATGTATAAAGTACATACAGTCTATTTGCATAAAAATTAAGCTTTATAATATCATATGAGATAATATTAAAATATATTATATTCCTTAAAGAAATAAAACACTAAAGGAAAAGACAAATAGTGATGTTTTCGTCAGGAGCAGAAATAAATTTTTAAAACATAAAAAATTCTGTATTCTTTTTTGTTCACTAGGATTTTTTTTTTCCCAATGAATTTTTTCTTAGTAAAGTTTTAAAAATGCATTTTTTTTATGTAATAGACATTTAAAAGGAGTGTTATAAATACTATATAATATAATAGATGTCCATAAATTTATTAAAATATTATTTATTTATCTAAAAATTATGCCTTTTGGAATAAAGTGTTATGTAATTTGAAACGAAGGATTATATATTTTAATATAAGATTATATCTTTTAGTGTAAGATTATATCTTTTAAAAATGACTTTTTTATTCTATAAATAATCCTTTAATCTGAAAGATTGAATAACTTGAATTCTTGTACAAATCAATTTCATACTTTCTGTTCTTCTATCCGTTACATTTCTATGTATATTTTATATTTTTTATATTTCATAATAATTAAAATTATTTTTTTAAGAGAATAAATTATTTTCTGAGTCCTGCTACAATTATTAGTATTAGAACAACATAAGAGAAAATTTTTTTTTCTGTAGTATTTATAAATTTCTGTTATTTGATTTTGAAATCGTTCGAAGTACATTTGCATAATAGCATGTATTGAAGTAATAATAATGTAATTTCGCCTATTTTTGACTATGGAGCCACCTGCGCAGCAGAGGATCTGCAGGAAAAAGTATTTTAGACACATCACACATGCGTGGATGGGCCCACATACACACACACATCTCCCATAGACCATAATAGGTCACTTGGTTGTGCTAGGGTCACATGTTTGTCTTTTAGAGACTGTAACAGACCCCGTGATATTCGGAGTAGGGATTAAGATTCGGATAATAGTTTAATTATAGTTAGATATTTCAATTTTGCCAAACCCTTATCATTAGCGGCCTAATATTAGCATTTTGCTTAGAAATGGAGGGTCAGCTCTTTTATTATTTATTTATTTATTTTATTCCTTTTTGATTCATGAACCCATAGGATAAAGCCTAGGGTTATTGTTTTTCACAAATCAATGAAACATAAGAAAAAAAAAAAGAGAGAGATAAAAAATTGCCAGAATACATTATCTTTTTTTTTTCTTTTTTCGTGAATATTAGGGTACAAGATATATTTTATAACAGAGCGATTTGTAATATTGATTGTTTTAGAAATTTTGATTAGCTATAAATAAAATATCAATTTATTTTTTAGCATATTGAAGCTCTTTTAATAATAATAGTAATTCAATTTATAAGGCAATAAATCCTATTATTTTAAGGAATAAATTCTATTATGAATTTTTTAGATGATCTAGTGATTTTGGTTGGCTAAAAATACACAAATTATATTATATTAATATTTAATAAATAGAAGTTTTTTTTGGAAAATAATAAATAAAAGTTAATTGGGAAAGAAATTATTATATCAAATGTAGCGAGAATATATGTATATTAATTGGAATGATTATTCGATATGAATCTTTATACTTATTTAGTATAAATCTGGATTAATAAGACAAATGAGTTTCATACATAAAATGGTTTATAAAAAATTAATTTAATTAGACTAAAATTACGCAATGCGTGACCGGTGAATTGATTGACATAAAAAATGTATTTCACATTTGATTTTTACATCATAGGTAGTCGTCAGGATTGGCACAAATGGAGAGAGCAGCAGTAGGATGGTGAGAGCAGAAAAAAAATTGTTTTTGAAATAAAATGCTAGTGAAGTACATAGTCTCGTTGGTTTTGATTTTCCGATAAGAACAAGCGAACACAACCCCGCTTTGTTACGGCGTTGAATTACAAAACTATAGCAACAAGTCTTTGAAATGCCAATAGCTAGAAGCTTTGAATTAGCATTAACATTTTTCAGTAGCTTTTTTGAATTTCTTCAAGTCTCTCCTCTACCTCTCTCATTATGGTTTGTTTCAAGAGCAGTCTTGCATTACCATCCACCTACTGTAGCTCCCAACTAACTCTAACAGATACAGAAAGATCACACTTAGAAAGTAAAAACCATCACACAAATTTCTGAAGACATCTCAACAATAATATAGAATTGCAAATAATATAAGATTAAAGGGAATTGGAATCAGTAGATATCAAAAGTGAGCTCCCAGAGAAAAAACTCGGGAAACCCCTCTCGCAAAGTCCTTATTGCATAGCCCATGTCAACATAGTAATTTTGCTTCTCCTCTTCCTCTTGGCTCTGTTTTGTTTCTTGTTTCATTAGAATCGAGAATTGGCCGTACAGATTCATGCTTTGATTCAACTACGAAACCCTAACCTCACAACCTTCAACACCAACCCTATCACCAGATACAACCCTAGCCCTAAATCTAACCTCTCATCATTTATGAACACATAGAAACTCTTAATAATTTTGAGGTTTGGATTATGGTTAAAGAGAATTTTCACGGATAAGATTTCTTGGGGATGGATGAGAAGTGCTATGGGAACAATAGGGTTTTGTATGAATTCAAGGTACAGGAAGAGTGAATTAGAGAAAAATAATATGAATTAATGGCAATTTGCCGCGAAGCGCAGTGGTGGATTGAAGAGAAAATTGAAACGGTAAAACAAGAATAATAAATAAGTAAACTAGTTAAAATGGCAATTCACTGTTCAATAAACAGTGAATTTGGTTTCCACTTTAGTATAATAATAATAATATGTGAGGAATTGGAATTTTGAGTTCAATCCTTTCAATTTCATATAGTTTAGGGTGTTATTTGGTGTTACAACTGAGTAAAAAAGATTTCAAATGGGAGAAAAATCAAAGTTTACCTTATGAAATCTAAATGGACCCCTAACATTTTAAATTTGTATGAAGTGACGGCGGTCCAAAAAAATCAAGTTGGAAAGATAGTAAAATGTTATATGGGCACCATTCCTAAACGGATGAGCAAACTTCGAAAAAATAAAAAATCGAACCGAATCAAATTATTTTTGATACTTAGTTCAGTGTTTGGTTTGAAAACTTTTATAATTTTGATTTTTATATTTAGACCGGTTATTCTAAAATATTTATTTTTTTAGTAAAACCAAATCGTTTGACGGAATCTTATAATTCTGGAATTGGTAGATTTGCTTTTATTGCTGTTTGCAGTTTTGCGGGGGTATATTAGTCACTTGTGGCGGAATATTAAGAATCTAAAAATTAAAATGTTGGATTAAAAAGAAAAAAAGATACATTTGAGCATATGTTTAGGAGGGAATCTCATAGAAAGTTGGATTCTATGTTTAATTGTACTTTCACAGGAAAATTAAATTTCTGAACATGTAAACTCCATTTCTACTTTCCCACGCATTCTTGTCTTGATTGCTGAGAAAATTGGATTCTTATATAAAACAAGACATTTTAAATTTTTCATTAATAGAGATAATTCACTTTATAATTTCACATGAAATTAAGAAATATGGTTAAAAAATATAATTTTATTCATATAACTTTTTCATTATGTGTATATTAATTTTATTTATATAATTTACTATCACAATCTATCCCTATTATCACAATCTATCACAATTATCATTTGACTATCGGAATAGCAAGCCCATATTATGACATTTTTTTTTATAAGACAAACAGAGTTAATAATTCTAATCCAGCATTAGTATTAAATACTAATCGCAGCTCGGGCTCATATCCATATAATAAAAATATTT